>SMMW01000088.1:0-54044 GCA_004794655.1 Marisa cornuarietis | reverse complement strand
AAGTATTCTCCAAAAATAGGATTCATAAAAATGTGCTGTATAGAACTATTCGCCATCTAACCGTAATCAGTTTAAAATCGATTTAAAGATGTGTACCTATAACGTGAGCTGAAAAAATTCAAGAAAGCCGACAGAAAGGTATTCAAATGATTTTTTTTTACATCATCTTAATTTAATAAAGGCAAAAGCAGTTAATATATTTCTCAGTCATTCTATACATAATCTTCCTCTTACTCATGTTTGATGGTTTGAAAAGCTCCTTTAAGTCCTTCGTAGTTTTTGCTCTTTGGCAGTGCTTGCAGTGCTTACTAGCCAGCGCAAATGCAGACACTCCCCCAACAGCCCCCCCCACACCCCACACACCCCATACCCCACAACTCACACCCACTCCCCCTCCCACACACACAATCAGGAAATCAGCTAGCGAAAAAATTTCTGCAAATGAATGGATGAACCACTTTACTGAAGTTTTTAAATCGAATACTGTGAGCTCTCCCAGATTAAACCTCTCTGATGCTGACCAATTATCCGGAGTAGACGCATTAGATGAAACTATAAGCAAAGACGAGGTGCGCTCAGCAATCAGGGGCCTGAACTCTGGGAAGGCATGTGGTGTAGATAAGATTTTGGCAGAAATGTTAAAAGTTGCCGAAGAACACGTATTGGGCTTTCTGACTAAATACTTCAATAATATGTTTGTAAACGGGAAATGTCCCGACCTATGGAAAGAAGCTATCATTGTACCAGTCTTCAAAAAAGGAGACCGAGAGTCCCCCAGTAACTATAGAGGAATCACGCTACTGAGTGTGATTGGTAAATGTTATACTTCAATCCTAAACACTAGGCTGTATGAATGGCTGGAAGAAAACAAGATTATCCCAGAATCACAAGCAGGATTTAGAAAGGGGTACTCTACAACTGACCACATATTCTCGTTATATGCTATTGTCCAGAAATACCTTAGTAGACCAGCTAAACTTTACACATGCTTTGTGGATTTAAAGATGGCCTACGACTCAGTCCAACACGAAACCCCATTGAGAGCATTAATTAAATGCGGAGTATCCGGACTTTTCACCAGAGCAGTAATGGCAATGTATGACTCCCTGAAGGCACGCATACGGACAAAAACGGAACTTACTGAGTCCTTTCACTGTCCCCGCGGCCTTCGACAGGGGTGTGTAGCTAGCCACCCTTTTTTCTATTATTATAAATGAAATAGCCGATGCGTTGTCTACCGAAGGTAAACACGGTATTCAGCTTTGCCCCGGTCTAGTTGAACTGTTCATTCTGATGTTTGCAGACGACTTGGTACTCTTATCAAGCACACCATCTGGTCTTCAAAACCAGCTAAACTGCCTCGCTAAGTCATGCCAGAAGCTAGGACTAGAAATTAACAGTAGCAAAACTAAGGTAATGGTCTTTAGGAAGGGGGGTTTCTTGGGAAGACGGGAAAAGTGGTCCATAGGAGAAACAGCCCTAGAAGTAGTTAACAGCTACGTGTACCTAGGCTTTACTTTTACAACAACCATGAGCTCGTTCCAAGGGGCTAAGCAGTTAGCGGTAAAAGGGAAAAATGCTACGTTTGACATAGTTAGAGCCTTAAAAAACATGGACAACATGAGTTCGACTTTTTTTAAACTCTTCGACGCAGTAGTACAACCAACCCTTCTATATGCATCTGAAGTATGGGGACTTCTCCATGACAATAGTCCTGTGGAAAAGGTACACCTTTACGCATGTAAGAAGTTTTTGAATGTCCCCATACTTACTCCATCAGAGATGATATATGACGAACTTGGAAGGTATCCGCTCATCGTCAGTTGCTATCTGAGAACAATTAAATTCTGGCTCCGAGTGACAAAAATGCCCATGAACCGCTTACCCAAACAAGCATACCAATTACTATTTAATATAGAAGCAAAAGGCAAAACAAACTGGGTAACAAAAGTGAGAGTAGCCCTAGGATCTATGGGCTTTAATCTGGTATGGGTAAACCAAGGAGTAGGAGACGATAAAATGTTTCTCGCTACTTTCAAACGTAGAGTGATAGATGTCACCCAGCAAACGTGGGTGGCAAACATGAGGAATAGTGAACGGTATCAGTTATACAGATCGCACAAATCCACTCTCGTACCAGAGCTATACTTTGACTATGTAAACATTAAAATTTTCAGGGATGTTTTAGTACGCTTTCGGCTAGGTGTGAGCGAGATAAATACCCATAAAAATCGTTTTATACAACAAAGGACAGAAAACACAAACAAATGCCCTTTCTGTACAAATTATATAGAGGATGAAACCCATGCCCTTTTTCAATGTCCCAGATATGTAGACCTTCGACCCAAATATCTCCAGCAAGTCTCACAACACAATCAAAAACAATATCTTGTGCAGATACTATCATCCGAGAACGCAGGAAGAATACGACAATTGGCATGGTATATTCATAAATGTTTAAGGAGAAGAAGGGAGATAAGCGAAGTTGATATATGTGAAGTCTGTTTGATACCCTCTGTATATGGATGCTCTCTGCTCGAAAAATACCCCTTTTGATTCATAATATTGACATCTGAAAGTTGCCATAATGTATGTGTACATACGATGTGTCTATGTAGGGTAGGGATGAGAGGGTATAAATGAAGAGGTGCTAGGATGAGTGGGTGTGTGAGAGGGCTACTGTACAGTGCATGTCTTTAAAGTGTACGACGGGATGGGTATGAATAGATAGGTGACTGTATGTATGAGAGGATGAACCCTATATGCTCACCTTGAGTGACAATGGCTGAAATGGCCCTAAGTCAATAAAATGTTCGAGTTCGAGTTGGAGTCCTCCCACACACACACACCCCATATACGCAGACGCACACACACACACACACACACACACACACACACACACACAACACACAGAAGGCACTACATCCCACGCCACACACACACACACGCACACACACAGACCGTTTGGAATCTTGGCGTTACCAACGATGTACCTTGAATGTCAATAAATGCAATCTGTAAGCTTATCTTCCTCGAGCTAACAAATTCTAGTATTACCAACACAATTTTACACACGTGTTGAAGCCAAGCATCCTGCAGGTCACAATGGCTTCTTCTTTCCCAAAACCATCGCCGCAGATTGTGCTCCATGCTACGTTGTACAATATTTCCAGACGACCATCCCACGGTGAAGTTCCGTTAACCAGCCGTGCTTGGAGCTGTGCACCTGATCAGTTATTTAACTTTAATTTTTGAGGAGGTAGAGTAAATCTTAATACCTTGATTTTTAAAAAAATACTCCTGTGAGGCACCACTATAATGTGTGAAATCTTAAACAAAGCTGTGGTAGAAACTAATCGTAATAAAGAAAAATTCTTTAGTGATCAATAAGAAATAGTACAAATCACATCAGATGTTAAGGGCAGAGAATTAAAGTCTTCAAACTACTTTTTCTGTTCTGCTAATCGCTATGTCATAGCAACATACCACAAACGATAAGAAAACCTTACCAAAGCACGGGATCAAAAGAAAAAAAGCTGAATAAAAAATAGGGGATTGGGGATGTCACACCTATCCCATCTGGCAGTACAAGGAGGAATGCTGGTCGTCGTGGTCAACGTCTGTAAACATATGTGCATGAGTCTTGGGGAGTAAAAAAAAACGAAAAACATTCAGGACCCCTGATTTTGTTTGTGAGTGGCATGTGCACTAACACCAGTTACTTTTTCGTTCTAATATTAACAAATAATTTTTTTTATCTACATTTAAGCACTTAAACTGTTCGAGGTTCAAACCATTTCTAGGGCCGAACACATCTACGGGCATAGCACAACGTTTGAAAAACAATCAGATTATGAAAACTTGTGTCTATTTTGGTAATTTATGGTACCAGTTTATTGTTAATTAGACATAATAGACCTCCCGAACGACGGCCTTGACTACTATAATTAAAAATAGCCGGTTTGTGGACACAGAAATAATCTGAAAAGATTGCAGAAGTAAAGTTTTCCATAAATGTTTCGACAAGGCAAATTAAGTCAAATGACATTATGAATGATAGGAAGTCGTTGTTCGTTGGTTTAGCTTGCAGTCCACATACATGCCAATGCAAAAAAGCAAGCCTGTTCTGTATGCCTGGACTTTGTTCGCCCCTGTATCCATTTCTATAATCAGGGGGTGTAACTCGCATTTTCTTTTGTCTATGTTCATTGGGGTTAGTGTCCTTGGACTTGTAAACACTGTCACACGACCTGTCAGGAAACTCGGTGGACACTCTTCTATTTTATCAATGGAAGTGAAATAATTCGCAGGGCGCCCAAAACTCTATCTTACTTCGGTAAGGGCACCGTTGACATCAGCATAGAATTTCTTCCCATCAATATATAAGTGATCGAAAACCAAACCGTCCGGCCAAAAATGTATGCTTACGGTATATCATGATCATCCTAAAAATCTCTCTACTCATACTCACTCATTCACAGACACACAAGCAAGCTTGCATACACACACACACCAATCAATCAGCCGATTGTAGAGGCGTAGCACTATCAAGCGTTGTAAGTAAAATCTAGGAAGTATTGTGTGTCACCTGTCAATTTAATTTGTGTCAAGGACTTGAGCGGGAGGCCGTTGCCAAGCGAGTGCGCACCGATCTTGAACCAGCGCAATAATATCTTTGCACACATCAGCGCTTTGACGAAGATTCCCTTTGTACACACCCCACTCCCTCACCCAAGAAAAAGGTAGGTGGTATGGCAGGTGCCCAAGGCACAAGTGCTAATGTACTTCCTCTTCACCCGCTCCGCCAGTCGTAAAATAGGGTTTAGTCACCTTAGTTAGTGACAGGCGGGTGTTCTGGTTCGGATCCCCCCGCTGACAACCGTCTTTTTAATGTTATATTTCTCCACAGGGCTGACCCTGTGTGTGTGTGTGTGTGTAAATATATATATGTAAGTGTAGATCTAAAAGAAGAATGTTTTAAATGTGTATGTATCACATATATCAACATGTGTGTATATGTGCGTGCGTTTGTGTGCAGACCCTGTACTGCAATGACCAATAACGTGCGCGCTAACATTTTTTACCCCAGTAATAAGCTTGGATATCAGCATTACTCCTAACACAGTCCACACAATGCTCGTCCTTCTTACCCTCCCCCTTCTGCTCTTGCTAATTTTCTACCATCTTTCTCTGCAGAATCCCTATATTTTCTATTTTCTGTTACTTGGTGTCTTTTTGTGTTTTCTATCTTTGTTTTCTGTTTGTCGTCAGTACTGTCGTTTATTCTTACGTCCCTCGTGTTCTATCCATTTAGTCCATGTCTCTTCCTTGTTTTTAAGCGCTAAGAGCATGCTCTCTATGAGAGTGAATATGCGCTATACAAATCTTCATTTATTATTATTAAAAGAACTCTTAAGAATTAAGGTCAGGTACATTTCACCTAACGGGTAGCGCTCTACTGCTCAAAAGACTGTCAGACAAGAAATCGCGAGAAAACTATGGGGAATCCCCTTTCTTGAATGGTTTAACATCCTACTGCTTTGTAATCAATCCCTGCAGTCACTTTTTTATATTTGTGAAACTCATGCTGGATTTTCTCATGAACAGCATGTAGAATGAGTTCGTTACCTAATACAGGACGCAAACTGATACAAATGTTTCCCTTATTGTAAACAGTGTCAAATCAATAATATCAGCTTTATGTTCTGGACAAAAACCTTTGTCCTGCGTCATTAAATAAACCAGAGAAAACAAGAACTGCTGGAGCAATATATGTCTCTCTCTGTTTTCCGTTATGGATTGATATCACAAACCTGTTGTTGTTTTTTTTTAACTGAAAAAGGGATGGGAAATGGGGAAGGAGGGGGAAGGTGCGGAAGGCTAGTGATCGGTGTGTGTGTGTCGGCGTGCGAGTCCTGTGATGGCTGACAGTTTAATTAAGGGCTGTTGAAAAGGATGGGGAGGAAAGAATCGAGAAGAATGAAAAGAGCGTTTTGTGTACTTTGTCTTTAGTCGTGTGCTGGTCTCCTCCTTGACGGAGGCGGGGAACGTGACGGTCTCCTCAGTGTGTGTAACAAGTCCTGACCCGACTTGGTTTGTGTAACAAGTCCTGACCAGACTTCAAGTCCTGACCCGACTTCGCTTATTTAATAAGTCACTTTCGAGTGCACATGACAATTGATGTGAGGCGGTATTCTTTTTTTCACAACCATAAAAGAAATAGCTCCGAAGAGAATCTCATATTCCCTGTCACTCAGTGTCAGAGCTAAGGACCGCCGTCTGATGTTTTTGGTATTAACCAGCCTGCTGGTGACTTGTTCATGTTACATGGCGACAAACCTGATCTCCAGGCTTTCATCTCTTTCAACGGCGATGTAAAGAGAATAAAGAATGAGTCCTGTGTGCGTCAGATTTGTGGGTTTTTCTTCTTGGGAGCCAGTCGTATTCAAAATGTATACAAATATTTATGTATCCTTACATTCTTTCCGACCAGCATTGTTTATGAGGTAATTAAAAAAGATTTAGGTTATTATTGTGATAGAATTCCACAAAAAATTACACGCGCGAGCTGACTCTCTCTGCGCGCGCGTTCGTGTAAACATAAGAAAAGAACAGGATTTTACATGATTTTTCGTGTTTCTGTGTGCATGCTTACTTGCAAACTCTTGTAAGGTCACACGGATCCTATACATTCATTCCTTAGTTATTACAAGTCAATTACAAGTACGTGCACGATAATGTCCAATAAAAATTTATTTTTTAAAAACTACTATACACATGCAGTATGCTAAGAAAAAGGCCACTCATAAACAAACAGCAAAATAACCAGAACAAAGGACTTGGCCCTTGCGAACAAGAGGCGGAAGGATGGTAATTATTACATCTGACAATTGAAAAATAAAAATAAAACTTTTTAGAGCACTCCTACAAACCGGCACAAACAGAAGCGAACAAAATTCGTAATGTTGATAAACAATACCTTCTTTTGTTTCTCTGGAACTTTTCCATTTATTTCTGTTTAATTCTTGCAGAAATTTACGATAGTGCTACTAATGTTTTAAAAATAAACTCGCCTTAAAGCTACCGAGAAGAAGATTTTCTTACTTAAAACTTATATAACATTATTACAATTTTATTTCGAGTCTGCAGCAAAAAACTGTTCTTCGTCAAATTTGAAAACTATATACAACTTTGCGCATACAAGAGGAAAAAAAAGCAAAATATACAAAAGTTAATACCAAGTATTAAACTGCCCTTTAAGCTGAAAACAAATTGATTTCGCGAATCTTCTTAAGAGGCACTGTACATTAGTTTCAGAAACTGCTGGTCAAATCTTCTTTAATATCAAATGCTTCAGGTGGTCTGATCTCAGAATTGCGATTTACACTATTTTGGACAACACGTTTAAATTAACAAGAACGAAACCAATGGAGTAGCATTTTCTTTGAAATCCTCTAAGTGGCAATATCGTGAGCACCTGTAGCCACTTTAACATTATTGCCCCTTCAGTACAGTTCAATATTCTATTGACCACTGAAATTAAATTACTTCCTGATTGTTTTTCTCCGATACAATAAGCACTGAATAGTAGACTGATAAGAAACTAATAACTGATAATGGCATCAACAGTTACAATAACCTGCAAAATTATAATTTTATTTCCTCATCAAACGAGAACTTACTTAAGACAAGAAGAATTTTAAATGTCTACTGAGGTAACTAGCCACATGCAGTTGAATGTTTTCATGTCCTTTTGTTGTTGTTGTTGTTGTTGTTGTTGTTGTTGTTCTTGCCCTTATCCTTAAGGGAAAGAAAACAAACCGTGAATAAAACACGCTTCGTCTCTCAGCTATTCTGGTAGTTTACACACTAGTAATACAAGGTAATACTAGAACATGTCTCTTTTAAATTCTGGAACACGTTCATGGTATATTTTTCTCTCCTTTCCAAAAAAATAGACGTAGGCGTGTTAAACAAAATGGGGGGCAAGACAGCGGGCTAGAGGAAAAGGAAAATGAAAAAGCGAAAATATTCAGAACAGGAGTTGGATCAGAAGGCTAAACACTTTGAGTTCTTTCAACCTACATATGTAAGCCTAGCACTGACAGACAGAAATATGACAATGAGAGAAGTACTGACAGAGCTCGAGACATTATAATGAAATTAGAACGTGACACCTACCTATCACCTCGACCGCAGTGGTGCTTCGAAACCATCTTCTTTTCTTGGCTACAACTTAAGAAACAGTCAATCAGAGATCAATGTCTACAATTCCTCGATGAAGACATATCAAAGTTTCACACTTTTTTATGTGAACGCACAAAAATTGCTATTTTGACCCGCCTGTTATTTATCTGTAAACATATGTCAAGCTACTTTTTCGAGACTTCCATTCATTTTTTAATATTTAATATGCAGAGATGTTTGTGAGCGCATAAGAACCCTGGGTCCCCAGGCGGACAAGTACAGACACAGACAAAAATATACGAAACTTTTTGTAATTAGTTAAAATCTATCTGAGAAGTACATGAGTCAAAACAAAGTACTATTAATTAAAACTGCATAACAATAACAAACAAATACAGCTATATATTATTTACATGTTCTCATAGCAAAAAAATTAAACATAATAATTATTCTTAGGAATCACCTACCTACAGTTCCAATAATAATAATAACAAAACTCCCCGCTGAAATACCACCTATGCAGCCATCCTTGCAAGAACCCTCGCTGTCTGAAAACAAAGTCATTTTACAAAAAAAGAGTTACTTCAGTCTTGTCACTCGTGGTTCTATTGTCTTACTTTTCCGACATCTATCCCCCCCCCGCCTCCTTCTCCCCTTCGGTACACTGGTGTAGCGGCTAGTGACGTGGTCCGTGACAAACAGAATAAAATAAGAATGCACTGAATTGACTTTATTAGTAAAATAAACAATTATTAGAATATATGAAAAACATATTAGAGGTTATAGATTGAACACTACATCCTAACATTTTTTTTTATTTTGTGTATAATTTAGCATAAATGATAAAAAGCAGTGAGAAACATTAAAAAAGAAAGTTGTAAAAGGCACAGTTTCGCACATACTATCTCTCGTTGGACACAAAAACGTTACTGAATGTTTTTCATTTCTTTAAAAAAATGTACCTGACTGTTACCATATTTTTTTCGTACTTTCACACCCTCTTTAAAACCATAGGTTGTGCGAAAAATATGACATACGGCATTGTCAATCTCTTCAGATCTTCTCAGAGATCCGTTTCAGCTTCTTCAAAACGTTTTAGAAAATGGATAGTTCTGGACCGCATAAATAAATTTATTATTTATAAACTAAAGCTTTACAACAACTTTATCATTAATAAATCATTATAAATGTGAAGAAGCACAGTAGTGAGTATGTAAGCCTACTTATAAAATTGATGTAAGAGATATACTTCTATTTGATATTACCAAACTTTAGGGGCCCACAGGATTCACTGCTGGCAGTTGACAGAGTCTGTGTACAACTTATGCTGCAGGTCAGTTCTCCTCCTTCGTGATATGTCCGATTTCCTCGGAAGTTCAGCTGAAATGTGGTTTTCCCACTAATGGAGTTCACCTTGCCGCAGTTCATAGCACCAAACACATCAACAGAGACTGCTTCGGAATAAGACGTTTGGCACAGACGACTGTTTACTGATGCTTTCGAAAAGAAGAATGTAACAGTAGCTGACTGTGAGCAGCCAGACTGTACAGAGTTCGTGCTGTCAATCAAGCACTTCACGCGTGTATCAGAGCCATTGGTGAATGTCGTCGGGCACGATATTGAAATGGTTTGACACACACCATCTGTAACAGAGAGAACAAAATCAGTTACCATACATTTTGTTTTCTTCTGAGCAGTATTAGCTCTGTCACTAATGCGATCGACCAAGCAATAATCAGTCAGTCAATCGATCGATCGATCAATCAATTAATCAATCATGAGTCAGTGCAGACAGTGTAATTTAAAATCCAATCAAAGGAAATTTGTGAACCAATCACCAATAGAAACTCATGCAATTTAACATGATAAAGTATAAAAGTCACGATGAGCTGAGCTTGCAAATCTTTCGACGTAGAAACAGTTTAGTTACTGGAACTGAAGCTGAACAACATCAGCAGTCCAAGGTATGACTTGGCATTTTGACTCTGAATCGCCATGACTTCTTGTTGTTCACACCCGAGTTTTCTCTACCAGCTCTCTAAAGCAGCTAGCAATGATTTATATTCATCTGCCTGTAAGGGGAGGGCGAAACAAATTTGGACGAAGAACAAGCTAAACAGAGAGCAACACCCACTTACACCTCCATGATCCAGGAAGCAGATTAGGTTTCTTGAACTGTTATTGAGAAATAAAGACCCGTTTTTTTCTTATGCAATTTCCATGCACTACACAAACGCATAAAAAACAGTATGCTTTTTGAATTTCTTTAAATTATTTAAATTTATTAATTTTTATTTATAACAAATTTAGTTTTGTTTGTATTGAACAAAAGAAATCACTGAAGCTGAAACAGCAACTGATTGCATCTCTGCAAGAAAAATAAACTCAGCTTTGGTTTACGTACAAATGCTCACTGCAAAAACAAACAAACGATGTGTGCGTGCGTGCGTGCTTGGGTGCGTGGGTGCGTTTGTGCATTTTGTTGCCTTTAGTTCAATCATATTTACTACTGATTTAACCCCCAATTCTGAAAAACAAATTTCTATGCTTGATTACGTGATGCTGTTGCAAACTTTTTCTACATATGAAATGACTTTAACGATTTGGTGTTTGATTTCTATAACTATCTAGTGTCTCATATGATTGTTTGTATATCATTATATGGAGAGAGAGAGTAGAGAGAAATAAATGAGGTCAGTGGGAGAAGAATCAAACACATACCAGTACCACACAAACCAAGTTACACGCATACGATCCTACAGCTGTCATTCTTCGTCAGTCCTGCCTTTGTCAAGCCCCTCCCTACCTAGGTCAGGACAAAAGCTTGAGGGAGAACATGTTCAGTTCTCGTGATTGGTTGTTGGGGGTACGGGGTATTGTGCTGGAGGCTTGCAGGCACTTGGGGGCCTGAAGTTAATATTAAAGAGGACGTAGTTATTAAAGAGGAAGTAGCTTTGCGGGTGTGTGCACACCCGTTGTCTGTGCCAACAGGGAGTACATGCTAAGCAGTTGAGGATATCGTCGTTAACGAGAAAAATGTTGGGGAAGATAGGGTTATGGGGTGAGGGCACACAATCAATTAAACTAGGAACATATTGCACTCGGCTAGATGACTAGCTGCGCAAGAAGAAACGCCAGCCCTTACAGCAGAAATAGAATAAAACAGTATTTAAAAAATCGTATGTGAAAATTCAAGGTTGAGTTGCTGTGGGGTGGGTCCCGTTACTTAAGCCAAATGTAAGAAACAACAGAATGTTTAAAGGCTGCACGTTATGGTATTCATCTTAAAAAAGACAAAATGAAGAGTGCCAATCAGCCAAGTTTGTAGCTTTGCAACGTGAGTGAGAGTCGGTGATAACTTTTTTGTGTATTTGGTTTTCATAAACGACCCACAAATTCAGAGAATATGGTGAGTTTTTTCACTTCCCGAAGAGACACGCCAGTTGCCACGACAAAATCTATATTCTGAGTATAGTAGGATAAAGGAATTGTTTAAAGGCATCCATTTTTCGAAAACATCTTTTAAAGATGTAGTTGGATTATCTTTTAAGAAAGAAAAGCAATAAAAGCGCTAGTTAATACTCGATATCCGTATACGGCCTGCGAAATCATATGATCTGGACCACCAAGGTGATTGCAGATCTCAGTAAATGTACTAAATCTAGTAAATCTACCAGTATCCAACATTATTCTTTCATGGATTTTCAGAGGAGAAACAAATGCAATTGCGGTAATTGCATATCAGGTCAGGACCTGTACCCCCATGTTTACATACATACACACACTACTGTGTTTCCATCACTGACTGAGCAACTGGCCTGATGGGAGACCGGGCCTGTACGTTGCAAACAGAAGTTTTCAAAACTCATACTTTATGTACTTCTTTCAATAAAATTTATTGAAGGAAAACAAGAGAAAAATGGATCGTGAAGAATCAAACATTTTCATTTGAATAGCATTTTTCTATATTTACTTGAAAAGCAAGTATCTTTATTTACATAAATAGTGAGCTTCTGGATTATACAAAACTAGTTTTAGGGACCTTTTTGAGACGGTCATTTGCTCTAGATTTTTCGTGTCAATCATATGGTTCAAAACACCTGAACACACGAAAAACACAAAGAAAAAAAAATAAAGGAAAGAATGAAATACTTGGCTAAGCTGAGCGAGAAAACTAAACGGAAGAAATGAATGCAGGAGTGTATTCCCTTATTTGACGGTACCAGCTGTCTTTAAAGCAGTTGTTCAAAACGAAAGAGATATAATTAAAGATAGCTGTCTTCATCTGTAACGGTATCAGCTGTCTTTATAGCAGTTGTTAAGTATGAGGGAGAAAGAGATATATTAGAAAATAGGCGTTCCCATGTCAGCTGTCTTTATAGCAGTTGTTTAGCGTGAGAGAAAGAAAGATGTATGAAGATAGGCTGTTTTGTATGTAATGGTGTTACGAATTAAATAGCGTAGCGGTGTGCGCGAGGTGTAAACCGGCGCCGCCATTGCTTTGTTGTGGTATTTGACCCCGGCTGACCTGTCCAGCAGCGGCCAGCGCGGCGAGGACAAAGCATATCTAGACTGTTCTAGTGTGTGCCTGAGCGAGTGAGACTGATGCAAGACTTAGTACCTGGATTGTTCGGTGTGGGAGAGCGCATGCGTGACGGGTAGGTGCAGGATAATTCTAGAGAACTGTGTGCATGTATATATAAGCGGTGTGAGTGAGTGTCAAAAAGAAGAGAAGAAGACGAGGTTGCAGCAGACAGAAAGGTTGAAGCGAGCGACAGCAGTAGAGAGACTGTGTTACCGTTAGAGTGTTGGTTGTCGTGGTCAGGCGAGCGTGACGTGTGTAGCTAGCGTACGTGTCGCTGAGAGGTCAGAGGTTGTGGAGAGCTGTTGTAACTGTGTTAGTAGGACTGTGTGTCACCGGTTGCCAGCGTGTAATGCCAGAGAGGAGACATTTGCTGTAAATAAAGTGTTTTGCTAAGCGGCTCGGCTGTGAGGGCTGTTTTCTTGAGAGAGATTGGCACCGCGGATCGTGGACCCATAACGAGCCATTGACGACGGCATAGGCATCCGGGTCCTATGTTACGCCGTTAATTCAAATACGGAGACAACACCACCATTTCCATCCGTAACAATAACATTCATGCCCTCACTTATTGGGAAAACTGATCCACAAACAATAGTTTTTACGTATTAATTAACCACGCTTCAGTTTCCTATTACCCCAACTTTAACTATTTATTTAAAATGGAAAATTTTAACTCCTAAGTTCAATTTACGAGGATTCATTATTTTTTCTGTCCTACATAATCAACTATGATATGTGATTAAAATACTTGCTGCTGCGGTGATTGGAACATAATCGTGTTTTAGCTTTTGTTTGTGGTATATATTTGAATTTTTGTGTAGGGTTCTCAAGGGTCAATAAGAGTTGGCTCATATCAAATGAGCACACAGGCCTCAACACCGTCCGGTTATTTCTCAGGCACGTGTAACATGACCTCTTACCTGCCAACTTATGGAAAGTACAGCTATACAGTGCTCATCATGCCAGGAGAAGTAAATGTGTCCGCTGCATTTCACGGAAGCAATGAAATACGTAAGTCGTTCAACTATTACATGTACCTCGCTGGTCCTTAAAGACCATCCTGAATGGTTTTAGAAGTTTTCATATATCGGTAGTTACAGGCGATATAAACTTAACCTCTAAATTTTAGCCTCCAAAACCCATCCGTTAATTAATAATCCGCTATGAATCGAAGTTACGATCAACAAGCGTCGCTAACAGTGTATACGTCACACTAGTGCACCATTCACAACACTGGCAGCAGTCAACACCAAACAGAGAGAGAGAGAGAGAGAGAATGAGCGACAGCTCGGGTTACTCGGTCTTTGAAAGTCTGTATTTCTCGTGATTCAGAAAAACTGCAACTTTAGCACAAAAAAGCAGACTTTAACGTCCGAATTATCTGTCGCTCATTGTTTCTCTGATTGTTGTTGTTGACGGCTGTCAATAATGTGAATGGTGCACTTCTGTTACGTAGTACACTGTTAACGGCGCTTGTTGATCGCAGGTGCGAATCGCGTACTTTGCTAGCGGATATATATTACTAATTAATTATAATTAATTAACGGATGGGTTTTGGAGGCTGCAATTTACAGGTTAGTTTTAGATCGTCTATCGAAATCTGCAAAAAACGCAAACCATTCAGGTTGGTCTTTAAGAATACTGTCTATGATAAAGACTTGATTCAGCTGTCGTTTTAGCTATTAATCTGAACCAAATTAAATTATGCCGGAATGCACGGAAGATTACTCTAATTTGGGCCTAGTGTTTAAATATCGGTCCCCGTGGGACCCCGGTGAATGCTTCCTCTGCAAGCATTGTAAGAATAGGGTCCCTACCGTCCAGCCAGGCATGTCGAAAGAGGCGACTAAGGTGAACACCTCAACTAGAGGTAAATTAGGTTGTGGTAGGGCTAACAACCCCACCATATAAAAAAGCAGGTTGCAGAAACCAACACTAGAGCACTCGTTACGGATGGTGAAGGTAATGAAACATACCAGGGAACTTGAACCCATGACAGTCGACAGTCAAACCCGAGAGGGAGCTGGCGCACCGATGGTGGATTTACTGAAGCCGAAGCAAAAGTTGAGGGTGGGGTGCTGGAAAGTTCAAACCTTGTATCAGACTGGCAGGTTGCCCCAACTAATCAAGGAGTTTGACAATTACAACTTGGACAACCTGGGAGTCAGTGAGGTCAGAAGGACGGGCACGGGTAAAAGGAGACTAGCATCAGGACATACTATCCTGTTCTCAGGAAGATCAGACGATCACCACCTTGAAGGAGTAGCACTACTCCTCAATAAAAAAAATGAAAAGACACTGGTGGAATGGAAGCCTTTTGGACCCAGGCTTCCGAGATCAAGATTCCATTCAAAGTACACCAAGCTGACAGTGCTAGTTTGCTATGCACCAACAAAAGACTCCGAGGCAGAAGAGAAGGATGCTTTTACGATCAGCTCCAGGCAGCCTCGAGAGGGTCCGAGCCCATGATATGTTGCTCATCACCGGTGACCTCAATGCCAAGGTGGGAAGTGGCAATACATGCAGGGAGAATATCACGAGCAAGCATGGAATTTGAACCATCAATGACAACGATGAGATATTGGGAGACTTTTGTGAAGAAAACAATCTACTGTTTGGAGGCACAATCTTCCAACACAGAGACATCCACACGGCAAAGTGGACATCACCAGACGGGATCACAAAGAACCAGACAGACCATGTAATCATCAACCGAAGATGGAGGAGCTCACTTCAAGATGTCAGAGCCAACAGAGGAGCAGACGTTGCCAGTGACCACACTCTTGTGATAGCCGCAGTTTCTCTGAAGCTACGTCGATCGCGAGGAAAACAGGCAGGTCAGCAGAGAGTTGACTCCGGCAGACTGAAGGACCCAGCCCCCAAACGGGCCTTTGTAGTGGAAGTAAAAAACAGGTTCCAGGCACTAGAGGACCAAGAGGAGATGACCTTAGAGGACTTCAATCGAGTCTGACAGTAAACAAGAGAGAAACTACTGGGCTTCCAACTTAAAAAGAAAGAACAGTGGATAAGAGAACAGAGGTGATAATAATAATAACGGAAATTTATATAGCGCATTTCCCTGCTTTACTGAAGGCTCAATGCGCTTTACAAAGAAATTCAAAGACACAAATTTACTCAATCGACAAAGTGAAACAGACTAAAACATGTCCACAAACAATGGTACAGAGATATCTCAACAAAATTAATACCCCCCCCCCCACCACACACACACAAAAGAAAAACCTCTGGACAAAAATAAAAGCACGTACACGGACGCACGCAAAGTACCATGCAAATGTAATGTCTATAGAAGGACGAATGGGACGAAGAAACACATGAAGCCAGTAGTCGGTAACAGTTTGCTCAACCCAATTGAAAATCTGTAAGCGAGGCTGCAAATAATAATGAAATAATGATGTTGGCTTGTATAGTGCCAAATCGTGGCCTGTGGACAGCTCAAGGTTAGCAGCCATAAACAGCGGGTCTGAGAAAGAGGGGTCCGTTCTGTAGAATGTTTATCACTACCTGCTGGCACTTGCGATCTGGTCCAAGAAGATAGGTCCTCTCCCTAGTCAACTGTGTTGCCGGTAGCCAGAGGGGCGAGGTAGCAGGCGAAAGGATTCCCCGTGCCACCGGTCCAGCTTTCGTCTTCTGCTGAGAACACCCAACAAACCATCGCCTCTCTTGTTCAGTGCCAGGGGCATTGTTGCGAGGAAGTCGTCAGTGTTATTCGCGGAGATTATGGTGCTATGATGTTAGTGGTGAACGTGGTGCATATTCGAGAATCAGGGCAGGTAGCCGAGTGGCACTGCCATTTTTCAGCGCGAGGCTGAACGGACCACGCGCAGAGAGCGTACCTTAAGAACTCAAAACTGTGATCGTTAACCCAGGTCGTATGTGTATGTAAATAGATGACATTGCTAATTCTTTAATTCCCATTGGCTTTAGTCAGGCCATCTCAGTAGTATATCTGTGTTCATCCTAACTGTCTTGTATGAACAATAATTATGATTTTTGCTGTGCAACTGTGTTGTTGGTGTTGTTGCACACGTGCTATCTGTGCGTGAGCGTGTGGGTGTGCAAAATGCGGGTGAATTGGGTGTATGCGTGTGGAAGGTGGAAGTGAAACGAGCCAGCAATGTGTCTCTTTCCCCTCGGGCTGTTTAGTCCCGACCCTTCTCCCCGCCACATTCGTTACAATGGCCCTCGTACCTAAAAAACTCTAACGTCAGCAAGATTAACGAGAATTATCGTTTGAAAGTCAATACGCAATACGTTTAACTAAAAGCAAACAACCGAAAAAAAGATTAAATCAGTTAATATTACAAAGCACTAGACTGTTTCACGAGATTAAACATGTATTTGCGTGGTGTTAATGTGGAAATAATACAAAAAATTATCTGCACATTTATATCTTATTCTGTGACAACTGACATTGTATGTATATGTGTGGTTTTAGGTCGACCAAAGGGTATTTCAAATCACAACTGTCCCCTGTACGTCAGAGAAGACAACCCTGTCTTTTGTGTTTGTTCTGTCGACGATTTGGGTTCACCTCCTGGGCAACTAAAGTGGAACAACACGATCTCGGAACAACTGATACTTCCAGAGGCAAAGATGGCCCAGCACGGAGTAAACTACGTGTGTAGTCTCACCTGGAACAAGACTGTCGTGCAGTTTGTGACCTACACACTTCTCATTGCTTGTAAGCTTTCACGGCAGTGGTTCGTTAAAAAACACAGTAAATTATGCCAATTCGCTTTTTAGCACATGTTAATATTGCATTGAGACTACTAATAATTGTTATTCTCGGACCTAAATTTCGTTCAAAACTTTTTGGTTTGAATGATGCTTGTACGTGTCGTCGAAATATAAGTTTTGTGTGAATATGTGTACAGATACACCAACTCAGATGAGCTTCAAGTTAAACAACAAAAGCGAGAACGTGGTCGTGGCGGAGAAGAGCCCAGTGACCATGTTGTGCCAGTCTGACGGCAGACCCACACCTAACATGACCCTCACAAACGTCACCAACAGTAATCGTGTCCTACACAGTCTGCCTGGAGGAAGCGTGACTCTAGCTAATCAAAGAGTTGAAATACGATATGACAAGACCGAAGTTGAGTGTGAAGACGCCGGTGAATACAGCTGTTTTGCTGATAACATCATAGGCACTAAACACCAGGCTGTTAAATTATTTGTCATGTGTAAGTACACCGTTCTTTCTTTAAAATTTATTAGAAGTAAATGATATTTTCATCATTCAACCAATTATTAGCATCAAATAATGTTGAAAACTCATTTAAGATTTTAAAATAGATTAAAAATAGTTATGCAGTTGCTGTTACATCTAGCATCAAGTAACTTCAATTTTACAGATTAACAGTTGATTGTTCCATAATTTATTATTTTTTTCAAGGGTTGTTTTATAGAGCAGAAGAGCAAGCATTCCAATTAACGAAGATTTTAATGTTCACTAGAATAAAACAAGTTATTCAGAACATCCATATTAAGACGAATGTTATGAATTAGTGACATCCTAAATACCATTTAATTTAAAAGCTTACTTGAACAGAAAATATCTTAAGATAAACACTCAACAACACACATACTGATATCCTCAATACCATCTAATTCAAAAGCCTACATGCACAGTAAACATCTGATGATAAACTCTCAACATAAATGAGGTAAGTAGCATGCTAAGATACATTTTGTTTCACCGCCGTGGGATTATAGCCCAAATTACGATCTAGCATCTAAGCACGCGCAGAAAAGAAAGCGGACAGCTTTGTGTAAACAATACAAGAAAACAAGAAAGATGAAAGACGATAGGACATTTTTGGATCAAACTTTTAGAAATAGTTGACACGAACGACTATAGTTTTTAGTTTTGTGTTATTTAATTGTATTTAAGTGGGCTAAAATATTAGTTATGATAGTTATAACTGAACATTTATTTCATTTAAATCAATAATATTGCTCGTTATCTGCTTGATACCAGGGTACATGCAAGTTATTATTTTAACTTTATTGTCGTTTTCAGGTAAACCTAGGAGCGCTGATACCAGTCCTACACCTTTGACTATTGTGGAAGGCAAGACTACAAGTTTCGAACTGATTGCTTATCCGAACTCTGTAAGTGTGGCCAAATATTTCATTGGATCAAATAACTGCAGCAGTGAAACACCGGCCAGCGATGATGTATTTCGTGTAGACTGCACACCCAACTCTCAGCTACTGTATAAAATCACCTGCACAGTAACAGTCATCGACCTCACCCAAAACGCAGCTGGACTTTACAAAGTTGTTGTCAGAAATGATCTCGGAAATGTCACACTTATTTTCGAGGCTGTGTCCCAAAAGACTGCAGGTCAGCTTTAAACATATCCTTGTACTAAACTTTCTTCTGATACTGCTACCTTCCGAAATGAGGCAACAACAGTTACTTTAAAATATACACTCCCTTTTTAGCTTAGTTCATTTCTGATTTTGGGAGACATTTCGCAAAACAACAGAAGATTTCGATATAACTTTTCTTTCTTTTAACCCCCAGTATTATCACAATAATATTCATAGTCTAAATTTCAAGTTTGTTGAAGTGCAATGAACACTGGCATAAAGACATAGCTGAGACATAAAGAAACAACATAACCTGTGATTTCTACAATTGTTATATTTCTGTGCTCTTTGCTTCAAACCAAAGAATTACAGATTTTGTTTTATTTGGTGCTTCTTTGTAACCCACCCCCTATAATTTCCGCGCGGCAATGACTTCCCCGGCACTTGAATGCGAGCGCGGCTTCTGTGTGTAAAGCCGTGAGCCAGATTTCACACCCATGTATACTCGTTGATGATATAGTGAGAAAGAGAAATATACTAATATAGTCGTAGAAAACCTAAGATGCTCATAGTGTTACATGCAAGCTTAAAATGTCAGAAACATTGGTTATCATTCTAAATACATTCTAATACTAAAATACCGCGCCTTTAATATGAAGCCTACAAGACTCAGCCTTATACTTTTTGTCTAGTGTGATATTATTTTGTCTGAACTGGCGTTTTATCTGTAGGGAGTGAAAAGACCAATGGTATAGCATCGTCTGAGTTCAGTCGGGGTCTTGGTATCGGCCTGGGAATCGCTGCAGCTGAAGCAGTAGTTGTTGTGTCAGTGCTTCTTGTCTTTTTCTGGCGAAGAAAACAGTGGACCATGAAAGCTAAAGGTGCTAAAATTGATTACTATAGGATAGAATCTTTAAACAAACTGACAGAGTAAGTATATTAGCTATATATATAATTATATATGTATGTATCATTGAATATATATATATATATATATAAAGGTGTCTGAAAAGTAGTGCTAAAAGGAATTTCTACGATGATTGATGTCAGATATAAATGCTGCTTAAAACTGCAAACGTATAATATTTACTAAGTTTTCACGTGCCAAGCAATCAAATTTGCACCCATGCATCAAAAGACTACAGAATAAAAGAAATAAAATATTTTACAAAAAAGGTATGTGTGTGGATTTAAATCTTTATATATATATATATATATCTGAGATTATTTTCGCATGTCATTTTTTCAGGTGGGAGAGATAATACAGGTTACAGTTCGTAAGTATAGTTCTTTTAGTTCCATGTTGTAGTAAAATTTTTAACTTTAAAGAACTTGTTTATATATGATTTATACCATGTTTAGTAGAGTATAAATAGTCTGCCTTTACTAATGGGATTATTAAGCAGAAACACTTAGAGGTGCAACTAGCCTGGGTAAATGTAAACTGCGTCATACCTTTTCGGCGTGACATTTATCATTGCTAAGAACACTATAGGCAACACATTACACTTACACAGTATGTCCTCAACTAATGGTGTAGAATGTAAAATATTTTTTTAATTCTACTTATGTGTGTCGGTCTGTCCGTGACTATGTGTGTGCGTGCGTGCGTGCGTGCGTGCGTGTGTGTGTGTGTGTGTGAGTAGAGAAATGGGGTTGGACGTTAGTTAAAGTATTTGCTTTATGAGACAAAGTACTTAATGTTATCAGGAAAGAAGATATTTCGCTCGATAAAGCAACTGAGCTGACATTTTCTTCAGGACGGGGTAAGCATGGCGGTTTCTGACTATTTATTACACTGTGTGCAATAACGTTCTACAGCGCGTAAAATTCTCAATTATAAACAATAAATTGTACTAACAACACTACTTATTTTACTTAGACCACGATGGAGCTTATGAAGCTATCGGTAGTACGGAGACGGGACAGACAGCCGCATACACTAGCGTTCAAGGAAGTCATTTGTCATCAAGGGAAACTTCAATGAAGAAAGGTAACGCACGAAGTGATTGTTATTTAATGCTTATGTTTTAAACTTTTCCGAATATATTACTGCACATATGTTAGGCCGCCGCTGCTCACTCTGTAAAATACAAACTGAAATACGTAAATTATCAAACAATGTATGCATGTGTTCATACAAATATCTCGTGTTTCTCTGAATGGGAGATATATATATATATATATGGGGGGGGGCATAACTTCTCACTTCAAGTTACTTCATTTTGCTACAAAATCCTTACTTTGACTTCACATTATAGAGATGTATTCATACATGTAAATAAAGGTGTATAATCCATATTAACACAGTTTCGTTTTTGTTGTCTAAGGACATGTATACGATGGCCTACACCATCAAGATGTAGGAGTGAGCTCACCTTATGCTAGCCTGACGTAGCCAGAAAATGGGTAAAGCATAACTTGAATTTAAGTATTAAATATAATACTGCTACATTATATAAAACTTATGCAATAATATTTAAAAAATCTTATCCATTTATTGTAAATAATAAGTTTGCTTATGATTGAGTTTTCACACCATTTGATGTTTTCTGTTTCTAAAACAGTAAATAAGATTTCTGCTTAAGACATCAAAACATGGTGTTCACCTCATGGACAAGCTTTATTTAAATCTACCTTTCTTATATCAAAAGGTTTTCTCCAAAAGATAACTTGTCCCTTCCAACCTGCCGACAAAGAAAAATACAGACCACAAATTGCTATAGGAGGATTTCTGCTATCTCTTACATTGATCATATCACCAAGAAGGAAGCACATAAATTAGGCACATACTGTTTTCTAGGAACATACCTTTTACCTAGCCACAATAAGCAAGATAAACATGACTTGCACAAAATTCTGCAGGGACAAGAACAAAGAAGTAAGCACTGACGAAAAAGAGAACGTGGGATAAAGTTTCTCAATTCAGATAACTAATAAAGTGATAAAGACAAGACGTAAGCGTCTCAACCAGCCCTTTTGTAGAAAGCTCGCTACTCCCTTTTCACTTGCTTGAGCATGTACAAGTCAGCTTTTAGAAGGAAGCAAGGAAAGAAGAATATACGGTTTTAGGTTACAATGCAACTGTGAAAAGAAAATAATGAAAACAAGTCAGTCTTGCTTATTTTAGCTGAAACAATGTAAGATTATTTTTTTGTAACCAGTTTCCTTTTGCTCTGCCTAAGAATGTTTAAAGCTTTAATTCTTTTGAAAGCAGTTGTTTGTATGGAAGGAGTCCATAATATTTTTATTGCCGGAGCCATCACTACCACAACTGCCCGGCACCGTTGTCATTATTTAACACATGTTAATCAATTCTCTTTTCATGTGCATTTTCATATACTTTTGGCCTTAGAAATTGTTTAATTACTTGAGGGTTAGCGCATCTTGCTAATTACATGCAATGGAACTGGACCTGCTAAATTAGATGCGGATTTATGCCATCGCCATTTAAAGCATATGCAAAAAGTGTATATTCAGCGATACATACGAATTTTTATGTTGTAAAAATCACTGTAAGAACGCGAAATGTCCATTCACTGTTTTGCCGGTAACATGCAACGGGAGTATCTTTGCTAGACTATTTGCATTTTTTTCAGTGCTTTCTTTTCACACAAATTATTTGTGGATGTCTATTTAAGCCAAACAGTAGCGTGTGAGGTTTTAATCCACACCACTACAACTATCTCTGTTGAAGACCGTATGCTTAAGTGCAGAAGATGGAGAAGGCAGCCAGTCTAATTTTTAGTAAAGTTATTTTCTGTTCCTGATGACTTAAATGCCCGTTATTTACAGAAAAAATAACAAAAGAACTTGAATTCTGTCTTATTAAATTAAAGACTTTCAGGTGACATTGTTTACCTTATAAACTATGTATAAAAATGTACAAATAAAACGTAATAATACTTGAAACACTTAACCAATGATTGTTTTGCTTGGCTGGTTGTAAAAAATGTGGGATCACAAATACATGTCATCTTGGCATGGAATCTATTTTGAGCAAGATACTATGGTACTAAGAAGCACACTAATTGTGCTCTTTAATAATGCTAACTTTCATCTTGTTCATCAATTTTATACGTATAGGGCACAAATCATAGCTTATTATTTAGTACATTATTAGTCTTTGGAGCCTAGATATTAGGTTGGAAGTCAAGCCTTCCTTTGTTTGTTTGTTTGATTCTTTCTTTCTTTCTTTCTTTCTTTCTTTCTTTCTTTCTTTCTTTCTTTCTTTCTTTCTTTCTTTCTTTCTTTCTTTCTGTCTTTCTTTCTTTCTTTCTTTCGAGTGTTTATGATTATATGATTTCATATATATATATATATATATATTACGGTTTATATCTTTTAGTTCAGATAAAAGTATATCCATTAGGCTAAGCTAGTACACCTTTTGTAAAGATTCCAAAGAAACTAACCGATATATTCCATCGGCAAGATAAATAGCAGAAAGTGTTCAAATTTTATAATTATAAAGTACATTACAATTCATTTTCTTTAAAAATTGTCCCCAGTTTTTTCTAAGACTATGACAAAAAAGCACATTTAATTCATCATCATTCCTTGTTACTCCTGCAGGAGCATCGAGTCGCGACACATTTCAGTACTCGATATATATTCCTTAACATGCTATGCATCTCAGTCAATACGCATAAAACATACAGAAAAAGAGCAAGGGTCAACCTTAAAATGGAGTTCGTACGCTTAGAAGCAAAGCTTGAACGAACCACATACAGAATAACTGGTTTCTTAAACAGTGAATAATGGGTACCAGGACAGAAGACGGTTGTCACTTTTTATGGTCTATTAACAATAAACGTTACTCACGCACTTGAACTTGCGCACAAGGAAGTCAGCACGCTGATATACACCGCGAGCTCGCTGCTCCACTATGAATATGAAGTATGTACGCAATGTACTCAATCTACCCAGAAACACGAGTGCAGTGGGGGAGGGGGCATTCAGGTTTATACGTGTGTCCGTATTTAGTTAAATACTACTCCTCAAATAAACTGTTGAAGCTAGTCATTGCATACACCCCTTTTGATATGCATTCTTTCTGAAGTGAAAGCATGTGGAAGCTGATCTGGTTGTTATTCTTTTATCCACGACGATCTTTCAGTAAGTAGCTTGTAAATTCTCGTTTAGCCACTACTGTATCGATCATGTAGGTTTGCAAGTTACTCTCACTACCAACTTAAACTGTTTGCGAAAATTTCCGAATATTAATCAATATATGCATCGCAGACACTTGGTTTGAAACACTTTTAGCTTTTTCTCGATGGAGGCTGTGGTCTTCCAACATTCTGACCTAGAAAGGAGGACACTGAGGGCGTTGCTCTTGAAGATCCTGATCTATGTATGGCTGCTGACGTCAGTGGATCTCACGATGGGCTTCAGCATTGACTTTGCTGATCCTGGTATTGATCTCCTGTTCTCAGTCACCATTTGCTGTCACCTTGCTGCCTAGGTACACACATTCTTTTACCTCAACCAGTGGACTCCCGCTGATTGTGAGGGGTTATTGTTTGTCATTTTATTCCTTAGAACTTCTGTTCTTCGAATGTTGAGTCTGAGTCCTATCATGTTGGCAGTCTTATTAAGGCTTTTGGTCTTATCTTGAAAGTCTTGGTGCCTATGGGATAGAAGTCCGAGGTCGTCGGCATAGTCTAGATCCTCCAAGACTGTGGTTAGAGTCCACTGTAGGCCCTGTCGACTTCCCTGAGTGACACAACCCATGAGCCACGTAATGGCCAGTATGAACAGTATTGGTGACAGAATGCACCCCTACTTGACGCCTGTGTCCACTCTAAAGAGTTTAGTCAACTGGTTGTTGTAGATGACCATGCATTCAAAATTTTCTTATAAGGACTTAATGATGTTAATCAATTTCCTTGGGATGCCATAGTGACGTAGAATCTTCCACAGAGAGGCACGTTGTAGGCTGTCAAATCCCTGCTCAAAGTCAATAAAGGCCATATACAGAGTACTCCAGGTTCTGTCGCAGCACAAAGATATGGTCAATGCTTGATCGTTCTTTCCGAAGCCAGCTTGCTTTAGTCGGAGTATGGAGTCTACTGCTGTTGTATGCGCTTGAGGCAAAAACTTTTGCTGGTGAGGGATGGCAACGTGATGCCTCTAGTTGTTACAGTCACCAAGGTTTTTTTTCTTTGGTATCTCGACTATAACACATTTTCTCCACTCGGCAGCGATTTCTTCACTGTCCCAGATGTCCTGCAGGATTGTTTGTAGGATACGTGTTGTCTCTCCCTCTTCTGCTTTCAGCATTTCAGCACATACACCATCCTTTCCTGGCGCCTTGCCGTTCTTTGCTTTGTGAATTGCTTCTTTAATTTCTTGTAAGTTTTAGTGGGTTAGGTAGGTTAGCTAGAATATAAGTAGTAGTTGTATGTGTAAATAATGTAAATAAAATCTATGTCTTTGAGCTTAGTTATCTGTGTGAGCGTATTAGTCCGAACGAATACTAGCGTGATGTACGTGTGTCCTCGTCGTGTGAATGAGTTGAAAAAAGCATCACTAAAGTGAAATAAATTGTGTCCCTCGTAATTGTCACACAGCAGAGCATAAATGAAGATACGTGGAGTTGAACAATGCACCGAAAATAAAACACACTTTTGTCTGGGAAAAAGCAGGGTCTTGTGTTGATTCAAAAGTCGGCTAAGTGCGGGTGTTTAGAAGATTGGAAAAAGAATACACCGCGATGTATCTCATTATTAAATAACGCATCCGACGAACGAGAGTTAGAATTTTAGCTGAAAATTCTCCTTGGGAACTTCCATCCTCTTCCCTGGAACCCTAAAGGGGAACGGACTGACTGCCGCTAAGCCCGCAGTCAGAAAGTGGATCATCCCGGTTACAAATATTTGGTACCGTGACCCAGATTCGTTTTCTAGTGTCTTGAGTCCGGCAGCACCCCTATAACCACCCTGACCCATCATTCTATTTCTGCCTTCCTTATACACATTAACCTCCACATCTTCCCACAACAACGTCCTTCAGTCCCACATTTTCTCTTGCTCACATACCACACATCATGACATGACATGTCACATTTAATCCCAATAACTAATGGGCAGTATGACATGGAAGAGATACAATCATGCATATGTACATTTCCATATAATTTCAACCTAAGTATATGGCTATCTCTTTCCAAATGGGCATGACTATATATATATATATATATAGGTATTTCATTATACTTCGATCCATCTATACATACACACAAACAATCCATTTATTCAAAAGGAAAGGGCTCTAATAAACTTCCGGCCCAATAAATCAAGATGCAAAATATCAATTCCCAAACATGCATATATACATTTCTACCAGTACCCTAGTGATCTCATATAAATGCTATTCTATATTTACATTCACCCTTTCCAAAAGGCAGGCAGTACACCCAGATGTCTGCACATGTCCATCCCTAGTAGGACATTCTTACTACTTAAGCTACATTGGAAAAAAGCCAGCGAGTGCCAATAACTACTCAGAAACTACTCAGCTCTTTCTTTCGTCCGTTCGTCCATCTGGGGCCAATGATAGCCATGACTACGCGCAAGAAGTGGGATTTAATAGTGGAAGTGATGGGTGCGAGAGTGGGTGGTGAGCCCAATCTGGGACCTGAAGAATCTCCCACATGTGGGACAGGCGTGTGATGACGTGAAAATTATTTATTTTATTATCATGTATAAACATTTATTAATAATGTGACAGGTTGTTTTATATATATATATATAGACATGAGAGTTGCAACATTCCAGCTTAAGTCTTCAGTACACCAAATGTAAAAAAAGTGTCCCACATGAGGGTCCATTTTATTTATGTCTGAATAATTTCAATGTTAACAGCATTAGCCGAGCACCCTCTACACCTTTCCAGGTCAACCAAAAGGTAGTTTAGAACATAACTGTCCCCTCTACGTGACAGCAGGAGAGGACATCAACTGTCGATGTTCCATCAGTAACTTAGGCTCGCCTCCAGGAAGACTGAAGTGGAACAACACAGCCTCCAGTCACCTATCACTAAGAGGCATGAAGAAAGAGCAGCATGGAGTGAACTACGTGTGTAGTCTGACATGGAACAGGACAGTCCGCAGTCACTGACCTACACAGTTATCACCATTTGGGGGCCGAGAACATTTGAAACATAACAGACCCCAAGTTCGTACAGGAAGATTCTGCATAATGAAGCGCATTAACTGGGCACAAACTTTTTCGTAGGAACATGCCTTGCTCCAGCCTACAATAAGAAAGTTAACCAGGACTTGCAAAAAAAAGCTCATGCAAGGACAAGGATGACGAAGTAAAGGCGGAGGTTGATCATAAAATGTTGGAGAATGCTAGATCATTAACAATGCGATAAAGACAAGATGATGACTTAGTTGTAAGCCCCACTTACTTCTTTAAATACGTGCTTGTGCATATAAATCCAACATTAAAAAAGGAAGCAAGGGAAAAGAACGTAGACTGCAATGTATAAAAACACGTCAGTCATGCTCATTCTCATGATGTTCACAACAAACTAACATTATTTTATAAATAATTTCCTTTGCCTCTACCTTAAGAGTGTTTAATGATTTTATTAATACTTAAGACACGCACGTGAAATGTCGTATGGTGAAATACTGCGATATTGAAAAACGTTTTACCGCTTTAACCACCACTACGACACAACCAACTCAGATATGTAGAAACACATTTCAAGTGTATAGGTATATGCATGTTTAGGCATGTTTCTTACATCTATCTTTCTGCATACTATGAACTCCGGAAGATTAGCTCCATTCGCCATACTCTGTCCATCTCAACCACCAAAATTTTTATCTGCTCATTTGTTCTGTCTAAACAAGACTACTCTTTTCTTGCTGGCTGTCCACAGTATTCCCAGACTTGCAAATCTGAACATGTTACACAGCTTCTTCATTCTCTTCATTGGCTGGCAATTAAAGCAAGAATAGACTACATGCTATCAACTCTATGTTGTGTATTCTTTGTAGGCTTCTCCACCCACCGACATATTATCTATTATTAAGGTTAGCAGTGAAGGCTAATTCACTGACATCGTGTTTGTCCACACCCCTGCCCAAAACCTTCGCTCCTCATCAGACTCACGCATTCTATCCTCCCTCCCACAAAGACAGTCACATACGGATAACGGAGGTTCTCCCTCTTTGCTGCTAAGCAGTGAAACTCTCTTCCACATCACATTCACCACTCGAACTCCAAGGCTACATTCAAACGCTCTCTGAAAGCTTTTCTGTTCACAAAGTGCTCTCCCTGAATTACTATTCTTAACTCCGTTGCAGTGCTGTCTGTGATGCAAACCATCATCTAATGACTCATCTCACACTGTACCTATATCCATTCATACCTTCATCCTTTGTTCTACATTCTATATTCTAAAGTATATGCAGCAAAAATACATATTTAGCGTACATACAAATTTTCTGCATGGTGTAAAAACAAAAGCTCGAAAACATAAAAAGTCCATAACACTGTTTTACCGGCAACATGCAACTGGATTATTTGCAAACATATTTTGCAAAATTGTTATGCACTTGTTTTATAATACGTGACCCAATGTAACTAGCGAAGCAAAAAAGGTTATTTACAATTAAAATGCAAGATCATATTCCAATAAATACTTCAACGTTAAAAACAATATTTTCTACCAATTATTTATACAAATTTGCATAGTATCGACTAGCATAGCAATAATCTTTTAAGTTCTAATAAGCGTGTAGTAGCAGTCTTTACACATGAATTGTACGCGGGCTGCTTACCGTCGCTCTCTGTTTTTTGAAAGTTAAAATGTTTCCTCTGCAAGGTATTGTTTAAAGAAAATGTTTATTATTCTGTCACGACTGCAAGGCTCTTACACGCTACTCTGTTGTGTCAATGTTTGTGACATATTGTCGAATTGATATTTCAGTAATGATTATGGTGAGATGTACAGATCAATCACACGGTGATAAAGCACGCATGCGTCTGCCTTTTAGCTTCACCTTTAATCTCTTTCTTACCTCCTCTCTCTTTCTCTCAGACATAAATTTTCAGTCCTAGAAACCATTTTTTTTAATGAAAACCAACCCACCAACGCGCTGCGCGCGCGCGCACACGCACACACACACACACACACACACACACACACACACACATTTACGTACGTTGGAAACGTTTATATGTTTATTTAAAGATCCCTGCAGATTTCAATACAAAATACTTTCAAAAGTGAAACAAAAATTAGCAACATTGTTCCTCCTTGAAAAAGAAGCGTACTGACATCAACATGCACAATATGTCATTATTGTAATATGACTAATGTCAATGCGTAGACCTAATAAATGTATGGCTTGACCTGCAGTGTTCCTCGGTGGTCTTTTTTGGCCAGTGACTTTCACTTTCTCTCTCTCTATATATATATATAACCTGGTCGTGACGGTTTCTTGCGCCATTCGTCGCTTGATTTTGTTGACTAGAGATCTTTACACTCATATTTTATCCACTTTGATCACTGCAAATTTGAGAATTTCTTATCTCCGAATTGCTTCGCTACATTTTGGCTTCTAGATCAACGTGCACCAGCATCTTGGACTGAAACCTTCTGATGTCTTGTGAACTGTTGTGAATGGCCTTTGTGTTGAGGCGACGCCTCTGCCAACAGTTTTTGTGTGCACGCCGGACATGGGTCTACAGTTTGATCTACAACTACAGACTGCATTTGCTGCCTGGTCACGTAGACCCCAGCTTATCTAGGATGATGTGCTCTATGGACAAGAATTATTTCCAGTTATATATATATATATATAAATCTGCTTTTATCCTGGATTAATAATGACTTTGTGGATCTGCACTACTTTATCTGTACCTCTTTCATATCCTAATCTGTGAAAAGATCATCTGTGAAAGCTGACGAACAGTTGAACGTCTTCACACTAATATGAAGGTGGATTTGAAGTGCTTTTCCTCTGATGGCATGTGAGTTCATTTTGGTTTTTCATATAGACATTCTGCAGGCAATCTATAATGAGCAGCCAAAGCAACAGCAACAAAAAACACCCTATCATTCTATGACTAGACATGGTGTGAACAGGAACATTGGCAGCCTCGATAAGTTTTTCAAATGATTTGTGCACAGTAGAGCACCTTCTTGCGAGATGTCATTCATACTATCTCATCTGGCTTTCTCTATACAATAATATTGCATGTTATGTTGCGTGCATCCATGTCTTTTTTCGGTAAGGGGGTGGGGGTGTAAGGCGCCATGAGCCTGTTCATAGGACCGGGATATGGCGCTGTACAAATCCACTTTATTAATAATAAATACCCTTTGTCTGTCCTCATCACTTACATTAAATGTCAGTTCTACGCGAGGGACGCTCACCTCCAACACAGTGTAAGACCTAAATACAACATTCACCTACATTCAAAAACATAATCACAATTAAACTTCTACTTATGATGACACAACCGAAGCCATTTCTATTGGTACACGCCAAAATCTTACTGTGATTTTTTCCGTTCTCTATCTCCAACATTTGCTATTCCTGTTTGTGACTTCCAAAAACATAGGCTCCTATGGGACAACGGCCTGTATCAATCCCTCGTTCTGCATCGACATGCTACTATCACCGATGCATCAACACGATCCTGAAACATATTCCAGGAGATGCCACCATTAGACTCATTTCCATTGTACTCTCTCCCATTACAGGCTGACTCGTCGTCCAGACTCAACCATAAGTGTTCTTCAAAGTAATCAAAGCAACGCCTACAAACATTTATAGTAGAAAATAGCGAGAAAGAGATTAACAAAAGCAAACACTTTTATTACAACATTGAAACTGAACAATTATTTCTATTTATGCATGGTAAAACACGCACCTGTACAACAGTTCTTTGAAATAAAACAAAGGGGAAAGAGGTAAGCATACTTGAGTGATAATTTTGCTACGAATACTGTTCATTCAGTCGATGTAGCGGGGCATATTATTAGATATTCTATAGAATATTTTTAGCGATCTACTTTGAGAAATCATCCAACGAGTCTACGAGAGGATGCAGGTTCGATGAAAGTGTCCCATGCAGACATCTAAAATTTTAAACAAATTTACAGCAGATAGTCTTGTGTGACCTGTGCAGTGTGTCTCATGATCAAATTATCCTGTTTATGCTGTCATGGAAACCCAGTCCGTTTACCTGATACTATTAATAGAGTCTACTGGGCTTGTGCGTGACTGCTCTTCTCACGCAACATCAGTCTGTGATCTAATTTCCTTCCGTGTTGGTGGCTTTCGGCGTGGGTAACAGAAGCGCGATCGCGGATCCCTGAGTAAAATAGTGTTCCTGGTTCAACTCCAACACCTATTGACCTCCGCGTAGCACTTGGCACCAGGCCGCTATAGGTGGGAGGTGTAATAATACCAAGCAATGTGAATAATAACGTGTTATATGTCCATTTAAATTGTGCATATAAAAGTGTGTGTAACCCTATGTTATGTATCGGTAGATAGAAAGTGTAACGCTTTGCTTGTATTTGTATCCTAATAAATTTTGTCTGTGGGGACTGGGACACAATTTTCCCTGGCAACACCGGTATGTGTGCTAGATTACACGCCAGTCATCTCTTAGCAAAGTGAGAGCCCACAGAGGCTATAGTGTGTAGTGGCTCCCATGGCAGACCCACTGCTCCTTACGGGCTGACGCTTCTGTCAACCAACCCATAAAGGACATAAATTAAGGTGAAAGAAAGGTGCTTACAAATCAGGATTTTTTTCACGGCATGTCAAGCTGCAATGTTGAGTGGGAACTGTTGACTCTTTGTAGCTTACAACTAACAACTGAGAGACGAGTCAAGTGCTGTTTGCGTCTGAACATCAGCGGCAAGACAGTGTGAATAAACATTATACGCTTTGCCTCTAGAGACTGTGTAAATCCAACTGCTTTATGCTACATTCTCTGACTTATGTAGGTGTGTTTATATGCTGGTCTGAGTCCGTCAGACAGTATGGGAGTAGCTCGCATTATTTATATCAACTGTCAATACATTTTGCATTATGTTTTGTGGAACGATTTCATGACAGCCTTTGCATGCCGTTAGTAATAGCTTTGTAGCTTTCTTATCAGTGATAATGCAATACTTGGTGAATCGACTCGCCTGCTTGCTTACCTATATTAACTTGTAGATGTAAAACGTATGAGATATTAATTCTAGGTCTTTGGGCTTGGAGAGAAAGAGTATCCCATCAGAAGTTATCGCCTTGTTGACTGTAGGTTGAGAGGCGGTTATTAATTAACTGCAATGTTAGATATATACTACCCTAATCCCTTCCATTTATCGCCCCCCTTTCATCCTCCACTATTCCTACTACCCCCCCCCCCCAACTTGAAAAATCTGTGTTAGGTGGAAGCAAGTTCTTTTCAATAACAGCAGCTTTGTCTACCAGAAAATAGACTGCCTATAAAGGTAGGAAAATAGATGTATTCTCATCATTTGACGAATAAGATTACTTAGTGCATTTTATTATGATGACTTTTACAACCATGGCTTTGGGTCTGGATGGGAGAACCAAGGGGTAGGATATATTCAATTGTTTTTACAAAAAGAATGAATGACCCCCTAGCGCTGCGGTGAACAGCGTGCAGGCACTACATTTTTCCCACTATTTAAACACAAAAACAGGGTGCTTCGCCACCCGCTGCAGGGTAACTCGTCTCACTGCTGGCCAGGTCAAGGGAAGGGAAGAGGGTGCAGGGTAGAGAAAACAAAGCACTGACAGCGATGCATGGTGCGCCAAACAAACGTTCCTGATGCATTATTCTTTTTTCATAATGAATAAGAAAGGATAATTTCTTAATGTAGAAAAGAAATAAGTAATGAAAATTAATTCCTAGGTTTGTATCTAGTTTTACTAAAATGGCACATACATATCTTAATAAGAGGGAGAGATCTATAAAAAAACTATCCAGGTTAGAGTTTGGGACACTCTCACTGTTGTAGTAGGTACTCAATGCGAGCGAGATTGACGACGTATAGTACATGTGTGTGTAAACAAGGACAATACGCTGTGATACATAAGGGGCCTACGTTTCCATGATTATTAATAACTAACTCACAACTGTTTCACGTCAGCTTAAACGAGCTCTTTCACAGTCGGATTTATTATGAATTTTATCAGGAGTAGGAACATATGGAGACTAGTCTGGTTAATGGCCTTTGCATGCCCACGCGGGTCTGTTGGTAAGTAGCTTCTCACTTTTTGTGTTTTCGCTGCGTTACGTGTATTTAAAAAAGCTTTAATTTCATAAGCTACATGCTTAACACCTGAAGCTGTTCTTGAACTTCCACTGTTGATGTTCGTTGCTTTGTGTATAAACAGACATTCGATATTTTTCACTAGTCGAGCAGAATATGGACAAGTTGCATTAACACCATCGCAGACATAGCACATCGGGTTTGGTAGTCAAAGCGAGGTAATGCATGTAGGCAATGTCCAGATAATAATGGCCTCCCTTTTATTTAGTGCCAACAATCGTAGCGATTCAATTATGAGATGTAAGCAAACAAGATGCCATAGTTCGTTCATGTTTGCGCTGTCGAATTACTTTGTTGTAAATAATAATGATCATAAAACTATAATATTTATAATAATACGATGGTGAATTTTTGTAAAGCACAATATATCTAGATTAGAGACGATCTGACTCAACGCGCTGTCTGGTATGGATTTATTTTCTACACTGGATAATCCGTTTAACTATACATAAACATTTTGAATCCCGATTGAACTATTTAACTGCTAGCACGTTTGTCAGTCAGGCTAGATTTGATTTCTACACTGTCAATGCTTCACTAGCAGAAGCTCAGCAGGCAGCATTTATCATTTTAGAGGCTACGTTAAGGTATCAACATACTGTTATGAACATGTGTTACTATCCCTGATGGATTGATGTGACGAGGTTGTCGCCCTTGTGTAGTTTTGCTAGGGATTGTCACCCCTGGGTTGAATGTTGATATAGGGGGCGTTGTTTAGAAATTGGAAGAAGAAGCAGACGTGAGAGTCTGGGAGAAAGAAGAATTTGGGACAGAGGTCAGAATTGATAGCAACTGTGTGGATAAATATTAACTGTGTGGAGAAATATTAACTGTGTGGAGAAATAGTAACTGTATGGAGAAAGAGTAACTGTGTGGGTTGTCACTGACAAGCGACTGTGTGGTTCCTCGCTTTACTAATTTTCTCAGCTGCTGTGTGATCTCCTGAGAAGATTGTATAACTGTGGATTTACCTACTGTGGAATTATTAATGACTTGATCATTTGTCTGCTGTTAAGACTGTCGGAGTTGTTTGGTCGATGTATGCTGTCCGTATGATCAACGCCAGAGAGCAAGACTGAAAGAGTGGAACTTTTTGGCGTGTCAACCCCTCCCCACCAACAACAGAAGAAGAGAGAACTTGAAGGACTTTAATATAAACTGCTTGTGTACATTTGTTTTTGTGTAGACTCAGTGTAGAATATTTGTGCTGAACGTTACTTTTGTTATTTAGTAAAGTATATATTTACGTTCACCCAATTAATAGAAACTTCGAGCCCATGTACAGATGTTAGTTATTTGTTGTCTGAAAGAATACGTGCTTTGCAGGCGTGCTCTGTGTGTGTCCGAGAGTGTGTGTGTTCTTCAACACATACATCAGACTAAGACTTACCACTAGAGGTCCTGTCCAGAATAATGCAAACACCAACAACGCTCACTAAACTTAAATACTTCTGGAATGACCACATCTCTCTTCACCCTCAGCTAATTTGCTCCCTCATCATCTAGGTCATTTTATACGTGTACGAGACACTGGTGTTGACTATCAAAAGAAAAATCAGTCCATGGAGATGCCACGCAAGGTCTTTGTATCGCCTATAAAGACTACATCACAAAATAGTTTCTCAATGTATAAAAGTAAGAAATTATTGGGCCCCATGAGAACCTGGTCGCAGTAAAAAAAAATCACAGTGACATGGAATAGGCAAATCTTACATCATCAAGATTTCTTAGATTTAAAATTGAAAGAATTCGGTAAAAGAAAAAGCAGGCAAAAGAAGAAATAATCAGGAAACTCCTTTCAGTAGACTGATCTCTCATATATGGTGCACCTGGCGCACTTGGTTGTACGATAACCCGGTTACCCTCTGGCCAATCACTCTTTATGTGATGAAAATTCTAATTACGACGACGACAACGACGACCACGATGATGATATAAACCTAGAAATATATATATATATATATATATATTAGGTGCTAGTATGTCGTTATATCCAAGATTTTATGCAAAAAATGTAACGTGTATGCAAAATGTATTCCAGGTGAATTACAGATAAAGAGAAAAAAAATCACTTACGGTGTGAACCCCTTCTGATAGGGACCTTATTAATTTTTTCTAAAACTCTTCTGGTTTCTTATTATTACTTTTTTGTTTATTTTGTTAAAGTGTCATCTTTACGACACACACACACACACACACACACACGCACACACACACACACAGACATACACACACACACACACACAAAGAAACGACAAGATCTGAGAGTAATAGTTATTGGCACTAATACTATGTGAAATACTGGTTAATTACATGTTGTGTGTTTTTCTTAATACACCAGGGAATACACCAGGGAAAATAGTATATTAAGACATTTTAATACTTCAGTTGTCTTTGTTGACTCCCCTTCTTTATGTGACGCCTGGAAAAACCTGGAACATAGCGACAACACCTATTCGTGTAGAGGACTAATTTGATGGAAAAAGGAGAGATAAAACAGAAATTGATAGACAACATCCAAGAGCAGATTGATCTATAATTGTAAGAATTGCAGAAAACCAAAAACAGAGCCAAGGAGTCTATAATGTTGATGCTAATAAAGCTACTGCTGTTGCTGCTGATCGGGACAAGCTCCTTAAGAAACACACACACACACACACACACACACACACACACACACACACACACACAGAGGGTCAGAATTGTCCTTTGCTTAATCGTCATCTTACCAATCACTCGTTGTTTGTCAAAACCTAACGTCTTTGTCAAAATTACCTAAGACGTATTTGTATACATTATTAAAATTTTCTAGAACTTAGAACAGCATTATATCCACGACTTTCACTTTGCTTTTATTAATGAGACATACTTTGTGATGCTAATTAATTTTTTTAAGGGTTGAAAGACGAATTGTCTTGATCAAGGAATGTGACACTTCAGTAAAAAAAAAATCTACGTCTTTAAGTAATTTTCACACACACACACACACAAGCGTACACAGAATGAGAGAAAGGCGAGAAAGATGATTTAAAAGAAATATATTTCATAAATTTAATAAAGTCGTCAAGATTTGAGAGTAAAAGTTACAGATATTACTAAATTTGAACTGATCGAAATACTGGTACATAAAATTTAAAGCTTTGAATATCGATGCCTTTGTTCGTATTAAAATTAACAATCAAACACTTTAATTGTTTTTTTTTTCACTTGTCTTAGTTGACTCAGTTTCTTTGTGTGACACCTGGAAATACCTGGAGGTGAGAGAACACAGCGACGACAACAACTATGCATGTACTGGACTAAAAGCGCAGCAAGAAGTCGTCTGGTCTTGGGATACAGATCGCATTTTTACCTGTCAACCCCCTCCGTCATCCTGCACATTTCTTGGGGATGAAAGTGTAAAACAATTCTTCAGAGCTAGCAGAACTTCTACAACCTCCAGTGTCATTACCGTTCTCGCTACGGCAGCTCCAACCTTGGACTTCTTTGGAACAACTAGTCTGACCTGTGAGATCACTCCTCAAGAAAACGTGATATGTCCGCTCGACTCAGTTTGTAAGCTTCTTTTTTTCTCTATGCGAGCAAAATATTTTATACGAAAAGAATAATAGACAAGGAAACTCATAATATTGTGACAACGCAACATTGGCTTAATCTAAATTGATGCAGTTGCAGTAAAAATATATTAAACATTCAAGTAGACGTAATTGTTTTGGAATGTGTACTTTTTACATTCAGAAATAATTTACTTAGGTCTAGTTCACTATATTTATATCATTAAGATGTTTGTGGTATTATGAAGTGTTTTTACCTATTAGTATGTGCACAGAGAGGTGAACTATATATTTAAATAAAGGTTAATACGAACAGTACGTATAAATTACAACACATAAAACTGATATAAAACATATAAAACGAAATAAGAAACGTAACTCGTCTTATTCTGGAGATCACTTAAAAACAAATGTACTGATAAAAAGTAAGTGTGAACTAAAAATGATTTCCAATAACCATTCAGATACGACAAGTCGAGAAATAAATTTTTGTAGAAAACTTAGATTTATTGGAGAGATGATATTAATATTTTCCCTCTTATATATACGTTAGCGTCTGCTCTAATCACCTTTTAAAACTAGATTGGCGAATCTATTTACTTTTAAATATAATTTATTTCATAAAAGAATCGGATGACTAAAAGAAGACGATTATTTCTAACAAACATGTAGCAAAGAGACGCATGTATGCGATCTTCCAGTGACTCTTAACACTGAATAATGGTTCTTTCGTTGTTATACTAGAAATAACCTGTACCTGTTATAGAATGTTTACGATATACCGTAATATAAACTTTTGCTACTTACCATTTAATCGATTAATAATTAGTTGTTACCATGTTATCATATTCTGTTGAGCTGTTCATAGAAGACTGCGATGACTGTAAATATTATTGACAGTTTCTTGACTTTTGTAGCTGTTTATTTATAATTTATGAATGACAAGAGTTTTCCATAATGAAAGCACCAGCCGAGGCTTAGGTCTCTCGTGTGTTAACAAGGTGATCCATTAGTTAAAGGAAGTCGGGCTGCGGTCTGACTTGGGGGAGATTTACGCCAAGTGTTTGAACCCAGAGACCGGATATGGACAGAGAGTGGTGACGAACTTGAGAGTGGTGACGAACTTTTATACCAGGGAGGTCGAGGGCTGGATTCACAGCGACTGCGCTCACACCAGCAAGTCCAGGTCAGGCACAGCAAACAGTGAGCTACTGGAGTAAAAGCAACAATACAGCTGGGAGAAGGGGCATTATTATTAGCAACGTATGCACATTACTTCAATGTGACGAGGTAATTGAATTCACTCATGAACTAGAACGATACAGGTGGGATATTGTGGGACTGGCAGAGGTCAGATGGATTTCGGTAGAGAGCAGTGGACGAAGGCCATAGGTTCCGGTACACTGGTAAGTAGGCTAAGCCGAAGCATGCCCTCCTCTTTGCTCGTATGAAAGCAGTCAAAGCCGTCATCAGCTGCACAACCATTGCCGGTAGGCTGATCACCGTCATACCTTAGGATGTCACTATTATCAAATCTTACGTTTACACTTTCACGCAAAAAGAGAACAAAACTGATAAGTTCTATGAACAGTTTTTAAAGGTCGTAAAAGCAGCGCTGTGGGACAGTCTAGTAGTACTCAGCGACTGGAATGCCATAATCGGCTCAGATGATTGTCAACAAATGGTCGAAAAACTTGGCCTAGGTGACACAAACATTAAACCAAGCTCCGCCGATACAGTTTAACCAACACAAAGGAAGCACAACATACCTTAGAAGTCAGAGGGAAGACTAAAAACATAGAATACATCCCAGCTGAGCTGCTCAGCATGACCTAGGTTGAGGAAAAATAACGAAGGCCCTTACTGTTCTATGCAACAAAATTTGGAATACAAAGACTAACCAAAAGAGTGGACGTAGTAACTAATCATTAAAAGTAAATCGAACCGAAGCTACGAGCAATAAGCCTAGTTAGCCACACAGGCAAAACCAATTTGAAAGGAAACTTGGATTGTATCAACACCACCTTTTTTGACAGACCAGCAAGGATGACGGCTGTATAGATCTTTAACTTTCTTATTCGGATTAAAAATAGATATACAAACATTAATAGGGTCTCTTTCACAGCTTTTAAGATTTTAAGATTTTAAATAGCAATTTGACAGAGTCTCGCAAAATTGACTGTGGCATACGATATTCAAGAAGACGGTCCTGATAAATTAATTGTCGCGTTATTTAGGAGCTCACTAAGCTCAACAGCTCAGCAGCCTACTGGAGCACAGTCGCCACACATGAGGCACCAGGACTCCCTTATCGCAACAGTAAAGAGGCTCAAGCTGATCATGAATTTTGCATCACATGCAACAGTTGATTGTGTGATCTCAGACTGGCAGGCAGGCTGTTTAATCTACGGAAGCACGCGATGATCCCCGACAGAGAAGTTTTTAAGCGTGCCTGCATTCCCACCATCCATGTCTATCTCTGAGACTGCATGTAAATTGGCTGGTCATGTCGTCCGTATGCCTGTCAGTTGCCTGCGAAAGCATCTACTTTGGGGAGAGCTGTGCTATGTTAAATGCAAAATTAGAGAGCAAAAAGCGCTATAAGGAGAACACCAAAACCACGTTCAAAGATCTTGACATTAAAACTGCCATTTGTGAAGCTCTGGTCTTTGACCACCAATCCTGGTTCATCATCCTCGCTCATGGAGCTGAGGCAGCTGAGGGCACACGCGCCATGGCAGCAAAACAGAGACCCACAGCTAACAAGTCCAGAGTGTCTTCTCCTCCTTCCCAACACCTTACCTTCTCACGTATGTTGCACATGTGGGAAACTTCAGGTTCAGAAATGGCCTCATCAGGAACTTCGAATCCATCAACACCGACACTAAACCCACTCATACCGTCAGTAACAAATGTAGACTGTCTTACCTTGATTTATTGCTTGTTAAACACTTGTTGTCTTAATTTATAGTGTTTTTTTTTTTTGCTTTGTTTGTTTCACTTTGTAGAGTTCTGGCAAGTAACAAATAAGAAATATTATCGTTTCAGACCCCGCTGAAAGTATTACGTGTACAGTTCAGTTCAATGGCGACACATGGGAAGTAACCGGCTGGTGCCTTGTTTCTAAAGTCCGCTCGACGAGAAAAAAATACGGATGTTATTTATACCAGACGCAGGTATTATTATGAAGATGATTATTGTGCTTTATTATTAAAACATATGTATCTAATAGTAACGCTATACAACAAAAACTACCAAAAACACACTCATGCCATCAGTTATTGGGAAAGGTTTTCTAAAAATAATAGTTTTTACCGTTTCTTGAAATGGGAGTTGAGCTTGTAAGTTCAGTTTACAAAGATTGCTTTTTTTATCTAGTTCTTCCTGACAGTAATGTATCCTACATAAAAATATATAATATTTGATTAAAATATATGTTGCTGTGCTGATTGTTGCATTTAGGCTACACAATGTGTCGTTTTACCTCTTTTTTTCGTGGTCAAAATTTGAATTCTTTTGTGTAGGGTTCTCAAGGGCAAATAAGGGTTGGTTCATATGATATGAGAACACAGGCATCCACACCGTCTGGTTATTTCTCAGGCACGTGTAACATGACCTCTTACCTGCCATCTGAGGGAAGATACAGCTACACAGTGCTCTTCATGCCAGGGGAAGTAAATGTGTCCGCTGCATTTAACGGAAGCAATGAAATACGTAAGTCGTTTGGCTATTACATGTAAATTACTTCTGTTAAGAACGCTTTCTGTGATAAGGACTTATTCAGCTATAGTTTTAGCCATGAATCTGAATCAATTTAAATTACGCTGAAATGCATAGATTATGTCTTTATTTTGGGCCCGAGGAAATAAAAGGAATATAGCCGCTAGGGATCTGTTATCATTAATGCTTGATCGAATAGAAAACAATTTTGGCAAGCCAGCCGCGAGCTCTAAATGTGTATTTGATTCCGCAAGACAAATCTTTATAAACAAAATCGCTTTAAATAGTTGTGTACAAAGAGTCTCAAAGACTTTGGGGAGCGGATTACCTTCGGAAACATGATCTTAGCGTCCTTGACTTTCACGATACACTGTAGTATAAGGATAAGATTTGATTAACCTTTGATTAACTAAGTATGGCGCTATCATTCAACGATAAAGTTAACTTGATTAAAACTTTGGTATACAATTTATATCTTCTTCCTGCGCACGACGTTAAACTCTGAGCAAATTAACATATGCACGGAGGAAGTTCTTATGTTCAAGTAAAGAAGGAGTGCGTAAAATTAACAATCACAGACATTAGGTAGACTATAATTATCAAACAAACTAAGAATGCATTCGAACAAACATTCCTTGACTGGTACCAACTGACGAGGGATTTGGACTGTTCGTCGAGGGAACAACTAGACAGAGATGCTTTCCTCTTAGGCCTCTCTTGAATGGGGTTCAAAAAGGTTTTACATCAAACGACCAGCTCACCTTTGTGAATAGTTTTTCTTTGTTCACTTTGAAATCAACTCCCCGCCACAATACCTGTCAAATTCTCAAAAAATAAAATCCCCCAAACATTTACATCTAATTCTCAGTCCATGATGTGTATCATTCATGAACACCTATGGCTTTCAATGTGTGACATTATGTGTATATGTGTGGCGTCAGGTCGGCCTAGAAGTATTCCATATCACAACTGTCCCCTGTACGTCAAAGAAGACAACCCTGTAACCTGTGTTTGTTCTGTCGACGACTTGGGTTCACCTCCTGGGCAGCTAAAGTGGAACAACACGAACTCCGAGCGACTCATACTTCCAGGAGTGAAGATCGGTCAGCACGGAGTAAACTACGTGTGTAGTCTCACCTGGAACAAAACAATTGTGCAGTTTGTGACCTACACACTTCTCATTGCTTGTAAGCTTTCACGGCAAAGGTTCTTTTCTCTTGTTTATCTAGTTATGTTAATTGGGTAAAAAGCACATGTTTATATTTGTTTATATTACAACTGAGGATGCTAGTAAATTTTACTTTTGGGAACTAAATTTAGTTTAATTTTTGTTTTTAGGTTTGTATGACATTTGTCTAAAAAAATCGCTGAAATACAAGTTTTGTGTGAATATGTGTGCAGATCCACCAACTCAGGTGAGTTTCAAGTTAAACAACAGCGAGAACGTGGTCGTAGAGGAGAAGAGCCCAGTGACCATGTTGTGCCAGTCTGACGGCAGACCCACACCTAACATGACCATCATAGACATCAACAACGGTAATCTTGTCCTACACAGTCTGCCTGGAGGAAACGTGACTCTAGCTAATCAAAGAGTTGAAATACGATATGACAAGGCTGCGGTTGAGTGTGAGGACGCCGGTGAATACATGTGCTCCGCTGAGAATGTTATAGGCAGTAAACACCAGGCTGTCAAATTATTTGTCATGTGTAAGGACACATTTGTTTCTTCTACATTTATTAGAAAGTTGTGGTATTTTCTTCCTTTAACTAGTTATTAGATTATGATGTTGAAAACTCTTTTATGATTTATAGATTTTATAGTTAAATAGCTACCTTTACATCATGTCACTTAAAATTTACAGATTAATTAGTTGATTGATAAACAATTGATGTTTTTCCAGGGTCATTTTTTACAGAAAAGGAGCAAGAATTCCGATAAGGACGTTTTTATTTCTCTAGAATAAAAAGAATTATTTAGGAACATATATATTTAGACGAATGTTAAGAAATTGTGATATCAATAAAATTTTCTTTAAAAGCTTACATGAACAGTAAACATCTGAAGATAAACACTTAACAACAACAACAACAACACACACACAAACACACACACACACACACACACACAGACACACACACACACACACGCAAGTCACGTCGGTATTACGCTAAGCTTAAAAATTATTTTCTTTGAAAAAGGAACCTCAACATGCGATAAATATTTCTTTCTTTTGCCAATTGTTTACTCAAAGGGAATATTAAATTTGCAGAGTGTATCAACTATAGAAATATGATTATCTTTTCTATGCCATTCATTTTTTTCTTTAGCTATTATCTTTCTTATCCACTTTACAGATAGTCACATATAGAAACAACGAAAAAAAGCACAATCACACACCTTCACATGGAGTCGATTCCTAAATACAACACTCTCATATTTCCTTATACTGATGACAATCGCTCTGTAGTACACGACACTTAATTTTCGATTCAACTTTGCGTCTTCTCTTTACTTCTACGTTTTTCTGTAGCTTTACCAATGCCCACAATACTTCGTGTGCATGCTTCAGATACACCTTGTTACACAAGCCGTTAATGCCCCAAATCACTATCTGGCATTTAAGCACTGATGTTGAATTCAGCTGGACTTTACAAAGCTGTCGTCAGCAATGAGCTGGGAAATGTCGCACTAATCTTCGAGGCCCTGCCACAAAATACTACAGGTCAGCTTTAATAAACACGTCCTTGTACTAAACTGTCTTCTGATAGGGACACCTCCTTTCAACGAGATAACAAACATTCCTTTAAATGCACAATCTCTTTGAGCACTGCTCATTTAACATGTTGGCTGATATTCCGAAAAGCAATGGTATTTTTTGACATATTTTTTCTGGTTTTTGAATTCCCGGTATTATCACAATCATATTCATAAGTCTAAATTGCAATTTTTTCCTGATAGTTTCTGTGATGTGTATTTCGAAGAAATAATTAACATGAAAAGAAAATATAAAACGGAATAGCTGAAACTTGAAAAAACAACCAAAATGAGATATATAGTCTGTAACGTATACAACTGTCGTATCATTTGAACGCAATGATTATAACGTTACAATGTTTTCAAAGCTTTTCATAGCCAGTCCTTTATTATGCATCATGTGCGCCGGTGACTGTGTCAGCTCTTGAATGCCTGAATGTGTGAGTGGGCGCGCGAATGTATGCGCGTGAAAACCGTGCGTCAAATTACACACATATATATATACTAGAAAATACACAAATATACTAATATTTAAGGAAATATACTAACCTAGCCGCAAAAGTGCAAGGAATCAAGCACAAATTACAATATCAAAAATATGAGTTACATCATGAAAAATAACTACCATACCGCGAGTGTGAAGTCTACAGAACTCATTACAATACTAATTTTTACCAGACTACCAATCAACGTATAAAGCTATCAAACATGAATAATATGATGCTATTTCTACTGAACTTTTTTTAGGGAGTGAAAATTGCAAAGATGTAACATCGTCTGAGTTCAGTCGAGGTTTGGGAACTGGTCTTGGAATCGGCCTCGGAATCGGCCTGGGAATTGCTGCAGCTGAAGCCGTAGGCGTAGTCCTTGTCATTTGCTGGCGACGAAAACAGCAGAAGCCCACAGGTGCTCAAATTGTTTACTAAAATTAGATTCTATACACAAACTCAGAAACTAAGTGAATGAGCAAAATAAAAAAAAATGTTGTGACAATCAGCGCTGAAGGGAATTTCTATCCCGATAAATGTTAGTCAAATATTATGAAAATTGTTGTTACTTAAAACGTTAAACGTAATATTTGTCTCCATTAGTCACGAAGCCTCTCATTTATATATTTACACCAGACATTACAAACTGTAAAATAATAGAAATTAAATATCTTTATTTTTAGTAAGTGTTTGTTATGTGTACAGATACACGATCATTATATATATATATATGAGAAATTATTTATATAGCTGTCATTTTTTTCAGCTGGACGAGAAAATACACGATACAGTTCGTAAGTAGTCCTTTAGGTAAAACGTTCGGAGTAAAACTTTTCTTTTAACTTAAGAGAACTTGCTTATGATTGATTTGAAGTATATTCAGTAAAGAATGTGCAGTCTGCCTCTCATCATGATATTGAGGTCAATCTCTCATGAAAAACAAAGCCTTATTAACCTACGCCGCTTCACACCATGGTAACGAACTTTAGTATTTGTTGTAAATGTTATGTTTTCGAGTACGGGGGTAGAAGTGTAAGCTATTTATATATTATTGTATTATTGTGAGTGAGTGAGTGAGTGAGTGAGTGAGTGAGTGAGTGAGTGAGTGAGTGAGTGAGTGAGTGAGTGAGTGAGTGAGTGAGTGAGTGAGTGAGTGAAATGTGGTCACGCGTTATTTGAAGTATTTGTGTATGAGACACATGACTTTATGTTTTCCAGGCGACAAGATATTCCGTTAGATAAAGTAGCTGAGCCGCCGTTATCTCCAGGACGGGGTAAGTATGGTACTTGGTACCGATTCTTCTATCATTTTCCATAAATTTATTATGATTTGTACAGAAATAATCTACAGCGCGCCAACAGTTCAGAAATATTCTTAAGAATTGTCAAATATATAATGAATATATACAAAAAGCTGTTTTCACGCAGAACACGAAAGTTCGTATGAAACTATCAGTACTAGTGAGACTGGACAGACAGCTGCCTACACTAACGTTCAAGGAAGTCATTTGTCATCAAGGAAAACTTCAAAGAAGACAGGTAAGGAACTAGACGATTGTTGGTTAAAGTATTAATGCTCGCATTTTGTGCCGCGTTTCATTTTGAAAAAAAAATTATGTGTGTGTGTGTGTGTTTGTGTGTGTGTGTGCTTTGCTACAAACTCAAAGATCCGATCCTGTAACTCTTACTTTGCCTGGACGCTATAAGCATTAATTCATAAATTTGAATTAATCAATATGGTTTTGTTATTGGTGTCTTAGGAAACGTATACGATGGCCTACACCTTCAAGATGTAGGAGTGAGCTCACCTTATGCTAGTTTGACGTAGTCATCGTAAAATCACAGCCTGAAAGTAAGTATTTTAATTTAGTCCACTCTAGAAAATTAGCGTTCCATTACATAAAACATAGTTACTGGTAGTACATTTCTTATGCACACATTGCAAATGATACGTCTTATAATCACCACTTAAAGCTCGTGCTCTTCTGCTGTTTATAAAAGAAGCAGTTTTCTGCATTAGGCTTTAAAACAGTATGGCGTTTAACCTCTATTGAAATTCACCTCTCGCTATATCGAAAGTTAAGATGTTCTTTAAAAGATCATCTTTTTCACCTTACAGACATAAAAGACCTGCAAACGAAAATACAGACCCTGAGCCGTTCCATGAATATCCTGCATGTCCCTTACTTTGATCGCATCACCAATGAGGAAAGCCACCTTTTCTTTGGAACGCACCATTTTCTTTGTCACAATAGGCAAGATAAACAAACCTTGCAATGAAAGCCTTGCAAAGACAAGACTGAGACGGATATGAAATAAAAGGTTTTTTTCTTTTCTTTCGTTACAACCGACGATATCTACATATTTATATATACATGTATTCATTTTATGTATATATATATATATATTGAGTTTCAAAATAATAATATTTCGATTTGTAGCATTCTGGTGAATTTGTAGACCATATCAGCTGAAAAGGTTTGATTGTTAGCTTGCACATTTTAGTTTAGAATATGCTTCCTGGTTGCCGTCACCCCTTCTGTGGTTCGATAAGCTTGGTCTTAGTGGGTTTATCTTGTCTGTACATCAGTGTAATAGCTACGCAGTATAGTTTATGGTTTTAATCGTTCTTGCCACAGTCTGGCCTTTGACGACCTGTGCATAGCTAGGTTCACAAGTAACACGAGTCGATCGTATGTCTTAACATCTCTCTCTTGTTTTGGAATTTATGTAGAGTTTTGCAATTTTAATCAAAGTTTTCATGGTCAGTGACATCATTTACTTTATGGAAAGCGCTGTCGTGAAATGTTTATTATGATTATCAGCTTATATTGATGAAAAATATGTATATATTCTAACCAAATAAGTCTTGATAATGTTTGATTGATGTGCACGAGGCTAAGCACTCTGATTTATCAGTGTGCTAAATAAGCGTTTCGTAGATTGTCGAACACAAACAAAAAGATGTTTAAGAAAAGTCAGTTCATCATGAAAGAAAACCTCCTTTTGCAATAATCTGTGTGCACTCTCTTCATAAACCATGTATGCCCTTTTTCTACTAATTTTTCTGACGATTTAAAAAAAAGTGTGGTAGGCATTGCTACACAAAATTTACTCACAGTAATTGAAAAAAGAAGAGAATATGTAACTGGAAAGAAAAATAGAATAGTGTATTTTTACATTTGTTTAAGAGTAGGGATTATGCTCAGTGAAATTGATTTATTTTTACATTATGTACAACAGGTAAAGGATCTTCAGTGCCGCGATTGTTAGCTTTCTGTCGAGATATCAAAGTAGAATGTGTGTTCCCAAAACATGGGAATTTAGTCTTGAAGGCTGGTTTTCAAGAACAATACAAGGTCTTTGCACCCTCGCAACTCAATTTAATTCATTCTTAATAGCATTGAAGCAGGTTCGCAAAGACTGAAATGATAGCTAGCGTTAGACATACACAAAAAAACAAAATGACAGGCATAAAGACAAGCAGAAGGTTTTTTCCTGACATTCTTTTTGTTCATGAACTCGTTTTACTCTCTTTTCTCGAACTTATGAAAGAAGTCCCTAAACTATAGATTAACGTTCCCGATACACATCAAATACGAATAAGTATGTTTCATATGTGTCATGTGTTAAGGGGGATCACACACACACACACACACACACACACACACACACACACACAGAAGAGAGAAGTGGAAAGACAGTTTGTACAGGTGAACATATTTTTATATATACTGAAATAAATCGGGAAACTGCTACTTTAGGTGGAGCTACGAAGACGGTGTGAAAGTTTCAAGTTGTCATGTCACATGGAGAAGTTTTGATGACCAGGGTTTGGCGTCTTATATACTGAAGTTATTTGATATATGCAACAGTTCAAACGACTAGGTGACTGCTTGCTATTAAGATACTCTTTAGGAAAGATAACCGGTGTCGAAGAGTGGTGCAACTGCCTACTACAATGTGGAGAAATTGTTTATTCAAGGGTGGGGCACTCCTTGCTCATAAAGACATGTCACAAGCGTAAAGCACTTTCCGACAACGGCTTCAAGATTATTCAGAAAACAGAAAAAAATGTTCTCCCTCGCTACCTAGTGATAGGGCAGTAACGATGTTAACGCATACACTGGAAGACAGCTCATGATAAGAACTGTAATGTATTAGCGCGTTTAGTAATAGGACGACAAAATCGAAAAACTCCCTAGATAGAAGTTTTCACGTACATTTTAATAAAAGCTAACTTGATATAAACTTTTCAACACTGAGTCTCTAAAGGTTGTATTTTCATAAGGGTACTTTTGAATAAATATCTCTAATGAAGTTGTTCAGCAAAAAAAAGATATATTTCATTACATTGCTCACTCGGCAAAGTTACATACTGTAATTGCTTTTCGTGATATACATGTATCATACTGCGACTTATAAGATTCTTGGTGTCTTGGTGTAGAAAGAAAATAACATTGTGAAATACATACGTTAAAGGAAACAGGAATGGGATCCTAAGTATACCTCAGAGTCACTTCTTTTCACTCAACATTTATTTTCATAAAATATCGCGGGTGTGCCTACGGAAGGCGAACTCACTGCGCGCCTTAAGCTCTCCTTTGAAAAGGGAGTGTACATTGAACCTTTAGGGGCACAAGATTACAAGACCTGTGTCTAGATTTATCAGTATACGACTCCTCCCGTGGAAAGTTGGCTAGTTCATAGACTATTTGCAGGGGAGAAATGTGGAAGCTGTTTGGGTTGTTATTTTTCTTTTGTGCGCCACAGTCTGTTGGTAAGTAGAAAGAAAACGTTGCTAATCTGGTCACATTTCAATTGCTAACTTCTCAGAAAAACTGACCTGGCTTTTAAGAACAGAAAAGCGATAGTTTATATTAATATAATAATTACTATATTAACTAGCATGTTATAACTATAAGAAGAATAATAGTTATTATTGTAAGAAAAGGCTGCAAACAAGGGGACGGTTAACCATACAATAAAAATATGCGACATCATACAGACAAAACCCTGACAAAAAAGTGCAATTGATAGGGAAATGAGGAATGGATATATACCTTTGCGCTTGATTATGCAAGATATTTAAATGAAAGATTGGTTTAAACGTCAGATAAAGGGATAAGAATGTAGGAACTGTGGAAACCGTTGGGACAGAAAGGAAAAGAGAATGCCAAACAACTGGGCCTTAGAAAGAACAGAAGCGTCTGGTAAATGTCTCTCCTTTGATGAGTAGCACAGAGAGGAGGGCACTACAACAAGACCGAAAAGATCGACTCGGATGGTAAGGCATCGATAGTTCAGGCATATGAGGAAATGTGCAACTATCTTGTGATCAGTTCGAGCTCGGACTGGCAATTAGCAAGACTCATGGAGAAGAAGTGTAGCACGGTCCACTGTCATTCTGTCAGCTATATATATATATTTATATAGGTTTGAAGGCTAGTATATGATCTAGGACAACCGGTGCGAGTGTCTTACCAGGAGTGGTATTTTTTGTTTATGAAAAAAAGTTGATTATCGTAATTTATTCTCGAAGTAAGTCAAATTACGGTTTGTTGTTCATTATTTATAGTTTTGCGATTTTTTCATATTTTCATCAAATTTTGGTCCGAATAATGTGTTTTTGCTTAAATAAACTACTAATACAGCTGTTATATATATATATATAAATAACAGAGTGAGATATAATAATCACAGAATTTGATGTCTTATGAGAAGAGTGAATCTTGCTCACTTGACACACCAGTAATATCAATGTGTTGTGTGTGCTGCGAGCCAATTAGAAATATGTTTTATTGGAGGCAAATAACCTATGAAGCTATCAAAAGAAGCATGTACAATACATATTTTACTAGTAGATACAGCGAAACAAGTTACCATTCAGTTAGAACGATTGTGTGGGACATTGCAGTGCCAGTAGTGTACAAGAATGGTTCGATTTGAAAACTCTTTGCATTTTTATAATTTAAATATTATTACAATTGAAAAAAGGAAAACGTTCTAAATCTCATTACTAAAGACTATTAGTCCTTTTTTGATTGCTCTTTTTATTGTCCTGATTTCTTTATATATATATATATAATCAACATTTGCATTTAAAGAAAAGCCTTTGTAAAAGAATCATCAGCAATTTTGTTACAAAGCTTTTTATCAACATTTAAACCAAATAGTAAACATATATTGCTCAAAATAACGGAAAGGCCAGTTGTATAGTCGATCTCTGCTTTGTGCCAATAAACACACAGACAATAACAATGAATCAGAGCATTTCTTTATGCATTAATGAAACATTATCAGAAAATTTAATTTAAAAAATCATTTAAACAACAGGAATCTGAGCTTGGACTGACATAACCCATGTTTTAAAATTTAGAAAAGTGATATCAGAGAAAAACAGTCAATATCGCATCCATCCACCATTGGCCTAAATGCAGGCAAGGCACCGTTGTTTCAAGGACTGCACCGATATTCTTAGAATCCTTTAAGGATTTGCCTGCCACTCTTGCTGAGGAAACCGGTACAGCTGAATGAGGTCAACTGATAAGGGGAGGGGGGTAGCTGGCTAAGTCGCTGGCGGTGTTGCTGCAGCAAGTCATTCACGACCCTGGCTCTGTGCGGTCTGGCGTTGTCGTTCTAAAGAACGGCGCCTGTTATCTCTGCATGCCACGCCTATAATGTTGTTATGCAGCAAGTAGACGGGAGTTCGATAGGCCATCGCAATTCCAACTCACTTCATGATGGATCCACCATAATAGTGATCACACTCCACCACCATTGGATCGTCGTATAGCTCTCCCTGTCATCTCCAGACGCAGATTCGGCCATTTTTAGAGTACCTGACAAAGTGAAATTTATCACTGAAGAAGACCTCGGTCCACTGTTGCAGCGCATTGTGCAGGTGTCAGGACAGGGCAGACACCGAGTCGCCTTGACCAAAGATTGCTCTCCCTCAGCGGGTTGCGAACGGTCTGATCACTGACAGTTATGTTGGCGGCTGCTTGCAGCTGTTTCCTGACTGTGCTGGCAGTGGTTCATCTCTGTCTGAGAGTCGAAAGAATAATGAACATTTCCTTTTAGTTGGCTGCGGGCGTCAGGGGTGTCTTCGCTCTGCAACACTTCCCGGTAATTCTGTTGCTGTCTCGTAGAATTTAAAGGACAACTTCCAGTGAGCAACTATTATTCAGCGGCCTATTTCTCGAACACTTACGCCTTTTCTCAGTTAAAACATGACCCTCACTTAGTCGACAATACTTAATAGTCATCTTTGAGGGATTGAAAAGGCCCATAGAAAGTAGCAATAAACCCTCGCACGCCTCTAAGCTTAGTGAGTTGTGTTGACAATGTACAGGGCTTGAATGTGAACTGTATGTTTTTTACTGCTCAGTTCTGCGTTGTCATAGAAATATGTTGCACTTGCGTGCATTTTTATGGATTCGATTACCTCTTTGCTTGACTGCTGTATTTAGCATGAAGAAGACCGAACTGGGTTGTCATCAAATTCATGTTGACTATTCACTCACACAACGAATTCACTAAAAAAAATTTTTTGAGAATAAGCTCATTTTTGGAGTAAAACGATTGATAAAGATGCAGAAATTATGAAGGTAGCCTTTCCATTGTTTGGAGCAAATCGGTTCCATTATAATATCTAATGAGTATTCACTTTCCATTCACACACAACATAACATTTACATTTACACTCAATTTTATGCCTAAGGACCTTGCTCTTTCAGTACAGGTTCGACCTTTTAGTGGTCAATTAGCGCTAAACTCATAAATGAAAATCTTCCGTTATTGGGTCTTTTGCTGTGACCAGAAGATCTTCCTAATGCGCCGTTATTTGTCTTATTGCATCACTGCAGTGAGAGGCCCTTGGATTAGATATCATCTTGCTACACGTTCTGTGTGTGATACTTGTTAGCAAGGCTGACTTTTGGGAGTTTTCTCCTTCTTCCCGTAATGTATAGAAGAGTGAAATTTTTTCTAGGTAGAAGAATTTTCCTGCCAAACCGTGTAACAATTTATCACTTCGTTGTGCAGCACAGCATGGTCCTGTTTGGAGGTAAAGGAAGGCAGGAATGACAACATCTTTACATGCACAGGATTTACAGCTAATGAAACTGTAATGTGGCGGTGGAGTAGAGGAAACTGGCTAACATGTCCACCTCTGCCCTCACCATGCTCTGGAAACCTTCCGACAGTATTCAGAGCAAGCAGAACGTCAAGCACAGCCAGTCACCTTACAGTTTACGCCAGGAACATTACAGACCCAAATTACTTTGGAACAACTACCTTGACATGCCAAACATCTGTTTCAATAGCGTGTTACCTGGACTTTGTCTGTAAGTATCTCATATTTGTAAGGATGACTTGTCAGAAACGATGAAAAGCAAAACAAAAGAGTCCAATAGAACGTAAAACTTAGAAATCATAACTACTTGGTTACTTTAAAAAAAAAAAGCTGTTGAACTGTTTACAACGAATGCTTACAGAATATGTATATCTCACAGGCTAGTGTCATGCAAGGTTATAATAATAATAAAATGCAAGAGGATCGTAGTTGTCTGGCTGGAATGTAAGGAAAGAAAAGTTCAGAGAAATACTCAAGGCGGGAGCCTGGAAAGACATTAAAACACAGCACAGACAGTTTGTACTGGATGCGTGATTGGATACGTAGCCAGTGCAGAAAACAAAAGAAACGAGTGACATGGTCAACTGGTCATATATTAAGGGTTGTATATTTTAGACCAGCGGTCATCAAACTTTTTTTACTGCGGGCGGATAACTGAAGAAAATGACGAACGCGGGCCGCATAATCATTCTATTCAATACTTGCAAGCCAGAACAGAAGCTCTGGGAAAAGAGATGAAAAACTAAGTTTAGAATTCTATGTTAATCATGGATGGTGCGCACGCAATGAACAAAAAACAAAAGCAACCAACATGTTTATTTACTAAAAAGGAGCAGGACTTGCTTCTGCTGCATTTCAAGTACCGTCGGCGTGCCGGATGAAATGACGTCGTAGTTTGGTGACCCCTGCTTTAGACAATACAATTTTCCTTATAATGGATTAATTTGCGTGCAAGATCACGGAAAGCAGAAGAAAGTGTTAAAATGTAATCTTACTAATGAGCGAGATCAGAAAATCAAGATTGTACAAGATATACAAGATATAACAAAACGAACATATCCACCTGAAGATACGAAGCTTATATCCAGTAGTTACCTAGCTCTTTAGATATCCAATCGAAAGTAGTAAAGAGCATTGAAAATGACACTACGTAACAAAAACACAAAATGAATATTAACAGGAGTAGCGAGGCTACAGTAGGATCAACTAATTGCTGTATAGTAAAGCTTTTGAAATGGTCTGGCATATGTTGAGACCTTCTACTCTCGTTATATACAATACAGCTAACATTGTTAAAAGTAATATTGAAAATGTCTCATATGGGGAATGTGTGGAAGACCGAAGCCAGCAGTGAGCAAAAGTTATATTTACGGACTCAATTCGCAGAGTACGAAGAACAAATAGATAACACTCGTGATTACCAGAAGTAGTAAAATGCCTGTACGAGAGAATTCATTCATTCATTCATTCATTCATTCGTATTTACTATTGTATTATGGTATATCACAGATCCTGCCGAAAACTCGAGATGTCAAGTTCAGTTTAATGGCAATACATGGCAAGTAAACGCCTGGTGCTCTGTTTCCAAGGTCCGGTCGGCAAGAAGTAATTATCGCTGCCTTCTGTACAAGATTCCAGCGGCAAGTAGAACTCTGTTTTCTGTTTCAAAACATCGCTACATAATAAATTGTGCGGACTGAAATATCATAAGCTGACACACTATCAGAATACTTTTATGATGCTAAAGTACCTTTGTGTTCTGTTAATGATATATCCGTATTATTTGTCAAAAAGTACTTTACGCGTAGAATAGAAGAAATCGAAGATTTGATTGTGACATAAGAAGTTGGCGTCTATAGTAGGTAAAAATATATTTTTTATTGCAAAGTTTCCAATGAAAACTTTACGTTGTAGGCTTCTCAAGCGACATCAGTCGGGTCTT
>SMMW01000087.1:3287500-3519697 GCA_004794655.1 Marisa cornuarietis | reverse complement strand
AAAACCAAACCGAGAGCAAAATAGCCCATCAAACAAAACATTAAAATGTAAACAACAACAAAAACAGCAACAGCAACAAAGGTAGAAGAGAATAAGATAACGCTTTGCCTTGGGCATCGGAAAAATGCTTGGAAATGAAGATGGGAGCAGCATGTAGAGAAAAGTATGAAATAAATAAATGAAAGAAAAGTAAAAGGTTTGCCTACAGCACCCGGTGTTCCCAGGCGGTCACCCATCCAAGTACTGACCAGGCCCGACGTTGCTTGACTTCGGTGATCGGACGAGAACCGGTGTGTTCAACGTGGTATGGCCGTAAGCGGGATGCGTTCGTTTAGAAAGCTTTTTAAAAGCAGCTGTACACTACCTCGCATAGTGACACATAGCGAAGGTCGCGTGCACAAACTCCACGAGACAACCCCCAGTGCTGAGCCAGTACGACCAACGCAGACAACAACCGCACCAGACACCTGCTCCACCCCGACCACGTTCAATGGCGACAACAAGAGGGTGAACCCGCGCACCTGGGAACCGCCAGCACGACTCCCACGGGCAGTCCCACCATCTGCCTACGCGGCGACCCACGAGGAGCGCCCAAGCAAAGAGGACCAGCTTAGCACAGCACAGCTATGGACGTTTTCCGCAAGCGGACAGAGGAAACATGTGATAGATACAGACAGATACACCGAGAGCCACGATGGCCGAAGACGATGTGTCATGGCAATAAGACTTTGTGGAGTTTGTGTCAGACACTGTTTGTGCCAGGAGAATATAAACCACGATTACTTTAGCAACCTTCTACCGCAGTGAGTACAACGAAAAGAGCAGAAAATCGTCACAAACAAAATGGAATGGGACTACATGTATCTGCCGGGTTAGGGTGGAGGAAGAGCGAGCGGCGTTCTCACAGCGAGCGTAAACAAAGCAGAACAAAAAGGGAAAACCTGCAATCTGGTGACATGCTTACACCACTTGGTGGGTGTTGACGACACACAGTAAACGTGGTCTACAATTTGAAATGGGAATAGTATTACATGTAGGTTGGACGTGGTGTGGGATGGCGCCTCGTGGTTGTCATGAGACTACTATAAACGCACTTATGTCTTGTACGCGGTTCTTGCAAGCACGCATCTGACCGACGGTGGGATGGAGGCGCTGAGAAAGGGTAGCGGTAAGGGGCGTTACGTCCGCAACGGCTGCCGCCAGCGCTGACCGATAGGCGATGTTTTCCCTGTGGGACTAGTAGCGCGCGTAACCTCCTTCTTGCGGACTCCATCGCTTCGCCGAGTTTAGTGCGCTGCTGGGCGTGGACCCTTTGTAGTGAATGGGGTTAACTGGACCTTGGTGGGTGGCTCCTTTTCCTCCTGTCTGTCGCCGACGAGGCGCGCGGTCGTTGTCGGTATCCTTCGCCTTTGCTCTGGCCTTCTAAAACTTTTGGTGGCGCACGCCCATCTCCTCTCCGTCTCCTGCGTGGCTACATGCCGATACGGGTACCTTCGTCTGAAGGGTCTGGTGGCGAATACCAGAGCGCTGGGCCTGTACTGTCATCGTGGAAAGACTTGGCGTTCGTTGATGCCGCGTTCGCATGCTACACGATCCATGAGCGAGCGTAAGAAAAAGAAGGGGGAAAAGCTGTAATGTCGTAACATGGTTACACACCACTTGGTATTGACGCCATGCATGCGGTAAACTTGGTCTACAATTTGAAGTGAAAGGTAGGTCGGAATAGATGAGAGCTTGTTTGCACCGAAAGCCATTCAAGTGTCTATTAGCAGTTCTCGTTTGTGTCTAGTTAATCGTTTGAAAGCTACCGAGGGACTCGGGTTGTTGCCCTTGCTCACGCTCGGAGAAGGTAAGTAGCGTTTCAAAACCGAGATGTTTATCACTGTCTTCTTTGGTGAGGCCGTAGCAGCTGTAGAAATGCGGTAAAACGTTGAAGGTAACAACTGCAGTCAGAATAGCAAGCAAACTCTTACATGTACGGCCGACATTCCACATTAAAAAGGACTTAAACGCCATTGTATGTTGCCAAACCCGAATGTGACGGAAAGCCAGACGATACTGTGATAAATGTGCAGGCATAGGTGGCATCGCTTCTCGGCCTTTTGGCTAAGATCAAAGTGTAGTATCTATTCTTATTAGCGCCGCGTCACAACTCTTGGCCTTTTTTAAGACTTGTTTTTGTTCCTTCGTGCGCTCTGCAGGTCAGGAAATATTTCGGACTTTGAAGGACCAACCACAGCGGCGACCAGACCAGCGCAAGCAGAGCCAGCCCTGCCAGCCTGCCAGCCAGATTAGACACCAGCAGCCATGCCTTCACTGTACTCACAGATTGTGAGCAGCGCCAAGGACCCATCTCCCCCCAGACTTCCGGGAGGTTTCGTACCACCCTCTGAGGTTCGAGAAGTATCCATAACACTCGGCCCGGAGGACTACGATGACCTCCAGAAGAGGTCAACAGTAAAACTCCACCTTTCTGGAAGACACGCTCTCCTCACCAGAAGAGAGGCCATTCTAGCCATCCTCATCTCAGCTGGAGTCCCAAAGGCCGACACAATCGCCTTGTGGAAAGGCGAAAACCCACGCCTGGTTTTCGTGACCTTCTCCAGACCAGAATTCGTGCCAACGGTGCTCGAAGCCAGCCCCCTGTCACTCCCACAAGGCGTAACAGCACACGTGGAACACTCTGAGTGTGCAGTGGTAGAAATAAGGATTCACTGGGTCCCGAAATACATCAACAACAACCTTTTTTTCAAGTGCTTTGAAAAAATAGGGAAGATCAAGGAAATCCAAAACGAGAAAGACGAGGATGGAAGTGACAAAGGACAAAGGTACATCAAACTAGAGACGAAAAGAGAGAATATGGCAAAAATCCCCAGTTAAAGGAAGAGCCTCCACCTGCCTTGTTTGTGGACTGCCGGACACACTAGGCGAGACTGCCCAGATGTGAAACTGCGGCAAAACAAGCCAGGCAATGCGCACTCCAACCAAGACACCACCGGATGGGATGTCAGAACAGAAGAGCGCGCAGCACCAGCCCTCACAGTGCTGGGGAAAATCAAGGCGAAGCTCATCTGAGCAGCAGAAGACCCAGCGGATGAACCAACGAAAGTCACGCCAGGCTCGCGCGCTAACCCACCGAACAAGCCTACACCAAACCCCCAGAAAACGCCAACACCACCCCCACCAATGACAGGCCCTACGACAACCTACAACGGAGTTTGGATTCAACACCCCAAGGAAGCGCACCTCGCGTGGTCAAACAGGACCTCCGTGCCCAAAAGGACCCACCTGAACAACGTAACCGCAAATAGTGAGCCGAGAAAACGGACCAAGGAAACACGACCATTGGGACACAGAGGCCGAAGAGGATGTAATGTGGCAGTAACATGTGTTTCAGCTTCCTTTCCATGTCAGTAATGCCACGACAGTGCAACAACATCACCAGGAAGGACCACTACAGCTCGTGTTTTTTCTTGTGTTTGTGTTTCTTCAACCGTGCCACGAACAAAAAATTTGGATTATGTGCCAAATAGTGTGTGCATACCCAAACATTGGAGCCACGATCCCTGATCTTCCTCTCCCTCGGCGCAGTGAGTGGTACCCTTCGCACAATGTCACAAACAGCACACGTTGCTAGGGCACCATGCAGCTCGCCACACTTCACAGCATCGACATCCTCCTGCTCCTGGAAACGCACATAGACAATTTGCAGACAGGAAATGATATCGCCAAAAAACTCGACGGCAAAATAATTTGGTCACTTACCACCACAAGGGGCAAAGGAGTAGCCATTTACATAAGTAACAATCTAACTGCAGAAATACACCACTTCTAGACGAATTTCCTCGGTAGGTACATAACAGCCAACATAACGATCAACACATGCACATTACAGATCACCAACATTTACGCCCCTAACGACCCGCTCGAACGCAAAACCTTCTTTAAAGAGTTATACCCACTACTAGCTGCACCCCACCCACAAATTCTCGCGGGAGATTTCAACTGCATAGCAAACTCTAAAACAGACAAAATAGGAGGAAATCCAGACAATGGCAAAGCCGGTCATGCCGAACTATCGGCAGTGGTAGCGGACCACAAGTTCGTAGATGCATATAGACACATACACCCCAACACGACGAGTGTCACATGGCACACCTCCCAAATAGGCTGCAGATTAGACAAAATCTTTATCTCCCGCAGCCTAGCCCAAAATATATTAACGGCTGAACACATAGTGTGCCCCTTTTCTGACCACGACTTTGTCCAAATCGAGACCTCCCACCTGACACAGAGCAACATAGGCAAAGGTTTTTGGAAATTCAACACATCGCTCCTACAAGCTACAGACTACGTGAACAAAATAAACAGCACATTATACTTTGCCTCCCACACCAAACTACAAGGCCCACCCCTTCTAGACTGGTGGGACAGACTGAAAGAAAACATCAAAGAAATAACAATCCAGCATAGCAAAAGCAAAGCAAGAGCTAGAAACAAAGAAATTAAAGCCCTAAGCGCACAATATCGAGTGCTAGAACAAAACAAAAACTTAGCTGGAATGAACAACATCAAAATTAGACTACAACAGTTAGACGAAGAGAAAAGAACAGGTGCTCAAATCCGCGCTAGAGTACCACTAGAAACCACACAAGAAACAACCAGCACCTTCTTCTGCCAAAAAGAACTACAACGCAGCAAACGGAAAACCATCGCCAGCATCATAGGTCAAGACGGGCAACAACAAACAAACCCGAATGACATTCTAAACTCCTTTAAATCCTTCTACTCCGAACTATACACAGCAGAGACCACAGACCCTGAAAAACAAGAAAGTCTCCTAAAAGACCTCCCGCAAATTGACAGCGAAGCAGCAGACGACATAGGCACACCCATAACCATAACGGAAATAGAAAAGGCCCTCAAAGAAATGAAAGCAAATAAAACGCCGGGCACTGACAACCTACCAAAAGAATTCTATTTTGCCTTCCTCAAGTACCTTGGACCCATACTATCCAAAGTATACACTGCAACATACGAGTGTGGCCACCTGACAAAAACGCAAAAAGGATCTTACATCACCCTGATTTGCAAGGACCCCAACAACCCCCAACACATGGCAAATTACAGACCCATATCGCTCCTAAACACCGACTACAAAATACTCACCAAAACACTCTGCAACCGCATCAAACCACACCTCTACCAAGTCATCCATAACAACCAAACATGCAGAATCCCAGGCAGGTCAATAACCAGCAATTGTCACCTCATAAGAGATATCATAGAATATTGCAACAGCAGAGGCTACTCTAATCTCATCCTATCAATTGATCAAGAAAAAGCCTTTGACAGAATCTCACACCAATACCTCATACAAACTCTCCAAGCCTTCAGGTTCAGCACACAATTCCTGCGGTGGATATCTACAATTTACACAGACATCCACAGCAGTGTAATTGTTAACCAACAGGTGTCAGAACCCTTTAAAATAACTAGATCAGTCAGGCAAGGTTGTAGCCTATAGCCACTGCTATATATCCTATGCCTGGAACAGGTCCTAAAAAAAATTAGAGAGGATGCTTCAATAAAAGGGATCTCCCTGCCAGGCAAGCTGGAGGCCTGTAAAATATCAGCATACGCAGACGACAGCAACTTCTTCTTAAATAATTTCCCATCAGTCGCAAAGGTGATTAGACACTTCCACAGTTACAACATGGCCTCTGGTGCCAAGCTAAACTTAGGAAAAACCAAAGGCATGCTTGTGGGGAGATGGAGGGGGGTAAAAGAAAAACCCCCGGACATCACATGGACGAACAAGCTAAAGATATATGGGGTGCCATATGGCGACGTCTCTCAGGACGACATATGGCACCCAGTCCTAGGAAAAATCACGGCGCAGCTCAACCTCTACAGACTCCGACACCTCTCGCTGTATGAAAAAGCCAAACTTATAAATACCACAGTCCTGGCCAAACTGTGGTACCTAACAACCGTGCTAACACCACCAGCTCACTACATCAAAAGCATAGAAAGAGCCATCTTTCAATTCCTCTGGAAAAACGGCTGCAAGCCAATAAACCGCAGGACCCTTTATCCCAAGTGATAGGGCTGTTCCGAGAGGACAAACAGGACTGGACACATTTTGGCCACCTGTGGTTAGGGCTAGATCTGAGGAGGGTTTTCAGTAACTACCCTTTCACGAACAAGCACCCACACAGCCCTGAAGACCTTCCCCCTTACTACCAGGCATGCCGCACAGCCATCAACAACCTCCTCGCGGCAGACCCCAAGAGCACCCTGGACGCACACACGAGAGCAAAGACCATGTACCAAACACTTGTAACCAAGCGCACCAAGCCCCCAAGAGTGCTCCAGACCTTTCCACAAATAAATTTATCAAACAGTTAAACAACAAATACGTAGACCCCAACACCGCAGACACATCCTTCAAAATAGCACACGATGTTTTTCCTGTCGCATACACCCTGCACCTCAGAAACATAACTAACCACAAGATATGCTCCTTCTGTTGCAAGGAAGACGAGACAACAGAACACATCCTTTATTACTGCACACGCATACTGTCACTGATCACCCGCATACACACGACGAGTCATCCGCAGACACGCGCATTCGTTAACTCAACACAATCAACAAATGACCACTCTGGTGTAGAACGTCCCTTAAAGAGACAAATACTTATTGACCACAAAAATCACAATTTAAATACACAAAAAATATGCTCAGTACTGCTCTATACAAGGCAAAGCATCAGTAGTTAACACGAGGAGTTAGTCAAACATGATATTTAGCATTACTTTAAACTCTCACGGCTAGACGTAGCCTGAAAATCCCTCTCTTTCTTGGATTATTACGCCGCTCAAGCTGACGTAAACAATAAATAGGCATACACAAGGAGCAATTGTTGACAAACAATAGTGTCTAACAGGTATATCAAAACAAAAATATGAAGAAATGTCTTTCAGCGACAGTGCCCTCGGCACCAGCACAAAAATACTTGGTTCTAACAACAGAGTCAGAATGGGTAGCACACCCTAGGCCTTATCACCTCCTCAGTAAGGATAACCTATCCGTCTTCCTACGCGTGCTTAATTTCTTCCCACTCTGGACCCGAAGCGCAAACACAAAGTTCTCCACTTGACCCTTTTTCTTATAAAGTTCAAGTTATTTCTTTTTACAAATATTATAGCAACTCCTCACGTATGAGTTATACAGGGAGGACATCTGGTGCGTCACTCTACCTTAATCGAAGTCTTACTTCTTTGGGGATGTTCTTCTGGTGTTAGATCATCGGAAGCCCATGCCTCTGCCTCACGTCAGTGGACCTCCGGAAACTTCGGATATCGTCTGTAGGATATCGCCCCATGCAAGTCAGTCATTCAGCCTCTCTGTATCGGATGCTCCTCCCCACCTTGGAGATACGCGGACACCCTTTCACTCGTCTTTGCCGAACCACAGGCCGTCTATGCGCCAGCTCCAGCCGTCAAAACCCGTAGTTTCCCACAGCCTTCCACGCTCTCGGCGGAGTCCCCTCTGTTTACGTCAGATGTGTTCTCAGACGCCTGTATCCAAATTTCAGCAAAAGTTCTTTCTGTACTGTACCGGTAGTAAAATCACAGCCCTCGGCTTGAATACCAGTAAGTACGGTGACAACTCTTGTCACTAACCAGCGCTCTCTCTAGCGCCTCACGTCGACATACACTATGACGACTGGTAGGCCTGAATGAAGACTGCACCCCCATCAGTGACAGCACACAGCAGCAACACACCAGGATTGCCGGAATATCGATCGTCCAAATTGAGCATTCTCCTACTTGCTAATGTCGGGTCTAATATACCCACCCTTGTTTACATCGCCACAAGGTGAGCTAAGCCCGCCCCACACATAAAATTTTAAAATATTCAAAACCTCAATTTTCTCATGCAACTCGCATGACAGCGACAGAAAAACAAGACACCCTAACCACCTGGACGGATGGAGCTCTGCTCTGCTCGCACGTGAAATAAGGTAAAAACTGAGACTTTCAAGTTCTCGTGACTTCCAGCGTGGCAGTGTCAAACCAAGGCACACCTGTGTGTCGAACAAAACAATACTCAACTGCTGTACCCCCTTGTACGCTACACATACAGCAAACATGCAAACAACTATCAATACTAATGAACAACTTCGCCAACATAACCCCCACATTAGAATGCATACGGTTTAACACCCTCCCACCCACCATACCAGCAGCAGCACAGACAGCATCTGCCATCGTCCTGGCAGAATATAAACAGGTGATCGGGCAACTGAGGAACAAGGCACGTCTCCACAAAAAAGGCATGACACCATCTCAGATATCAGAAGTCTTCAGCATGAGGATAAGACTGAGACTAAGAAAAGACAGAGAAAGCTTGTCAACTGAGCAGTACCTCGAGCGTTGGGGAGACCTCATGTGAGGCACAACGGCAGAGGGGGGAACCCCCTCCCCTACACCCCACGCATACTGGAAGAAACCGTCACAAAGAAACAAGAACCCACGGAAAACGGCCCACAAGATCAAAGACCACAGACAACCCCTTGTTACCAAGCAAACCCCGATGGGGAAAAACTTTGAATTTGATGTACATGTCTTAACAAACCATTGATGACCACTGGCGAATACTTGTGATTTTGTGTAAATACTTGTACAAATTGGTTGAATTTTTTACAATTTTTATATGTGTTGATTTTTAATAATCATCATGGAAAAAAATCTGTTCTTATCGGCTTAATATCTGATACGTTCCCCAATGGGGAACTTCGATATTAAACTGATTTTTGACCTCTGACGGAGTGTTAGGGGCTTGCTCCACCTCTGTCACGGGTTGGCCTGGTATTGCAGAACCACCAGGATAGGCCCACTCCCCCTTTTGGGGAGCAATCATATTCAATGTCAAATAGGAAACTTTTTCTTACACACGCACACGGCGGCAGCTTTTTTTTGATTAGTTCGTTTCTTAGTTATCTATCTCTCTTTTCTCGCTTAACGGCGACCACATGGCCTTTCACAGTTTGCTAGAGCTATACTTTCCATATTAGGGGTAAACAAACCAAGATGAAGATGACAAAACGTGGCGTGACCGACGACAGGTCCTATTTCGAAAAGCTAGACAATGCATGAAGGAAACAATTAAAGAGAAAAATTTATTGATTGATGGTAACGATTCCTTTGGGATTCTAGCCAAATCTTGGTATAGAAATCCAGAAGATTTTCTAGACATAATGTACATAATCGCTATTGTCAAGTATTTTATGTTTGGCGTGACCTCGCCGAAACATGCAGGGCGCACAGCAAGCCTCCACATGCTTGCTACCCGGAGTTTTTTTTATCCAAGTTTGCATGATTTGAACCTACAAGAATGGTGAACTTTTGCTATTATTGGCTGCGGTCATCGCAGCAATTGAGTCACAATTGTAAGATGTTTTTGTATCCCAGTTGTATCTCTTCCGCGAGGAAGAGAGAAGTTTTATTTCAAATCAGCGACGAGGATGGCTGAGTCAGATCCATAGGAAATAAGTCACAGAAAGCACTGCTAAACCTTGGCATCGTGCTTGCTGCATTCCCTTTCTCTCAGGTTAGTAGTAGTAATCGTGCTATTTAAATATAGAAATGAACATAAATTTTGTGCATTTTACTTTTTTGTTAGGCACAAAATTCTTAGCCTAAGATAGTGGGTTAGGTAATGTTTACTAATGTGAAACATTGAAATGAAGACTTCTTCATGAAGTGTCTTTTCATCACTTACAGGAAAACCAGCAAATTCCCATGACTTCACAAATCCTGACTGGATGCCATGTATCATCTTGGGTTATCATTAGATCATCATTAGACTCGGCGTCGGCGCTTGACAGCATCTCCTGTGATGTCCTCCCAGGATGTTCCATGACCAAGTTCCTACCAGTCTCTGAGACCGATGTAAAAGCGGTTATCCTAAAAGCTAAAGCAACAACCTGCGAGTTAGATCCGATGCCCACGAGCCTTCTGCTCGAGTGCCTAGATACTCTACTTCCTGCCATCACACATATTGTAAATGTCAGCCTGTCGTCAGGTGTTTTCCCATCTCTGTTCAAGAATGCGGTGGTGAGGCCACTTCTAAAGAAATCCACGCTTGATGTCAATGTGCTAAACAACTACCGCCCAGTCTCCAACTTGTCTTTTCTCTCTAAGATCATAGAGAAAATAGTTTTGACACAGCTCTGGGCCTATTTACAAGACCACCATCTTCTTCCACAAGCTCAGTCGGCATATAGACCTTTCCACAGCACTGAGACCACTCTTATTAAAGTAACAACAGACATATTATCTGCTCTTGACAGTGGTGATGTTTCTCCATTAACCCTACTGGACCTGTCTGCTGCATTTGACACTATAGACCACTCTCTGCTTCTTCACAGACTCCACACCCTCTACGGGATTTCTGGACCTGCCCTCTCATGGTTCAACTCCTATCTCACTGATAGGACCCAGACTGTGGTAGTCGATGGTCAGACATCTCGCCCTGCTTCACTTTTCTGTGGCGTTCCCCAAGGCTCAGTACTTGGCCCAGTCCTGTTCATCCTGTATACTAAACCACTTTCATCTTGCATCCGGTCTCACCAGGTGTCTCATCAGTCCTATGCAGATGACACGCAGCTTTACTGTTCTATTCCACTGGCTGAGTCTCACTCTGCTATTAGCTCTCTAGAAGCTTGTATTAGTGATGTCAAGGCCTGGATGGTGAAAAACAAGCTTAAACTAAATGATGATAAAACGGAAGCCCTCTTGTGCCATAGAAGAAGACATCAACCTTCACTAGTCAGTCTGCCCAATCACATCAAGGTGGGCGACAGCAACATCACCTTCACGTCATCCGTTAGGAATCTGGGATTTATTGTCACCGCAGACATGACCCTTGATAAACATGTTACAGCTGTCTGTCAGTCTGCCTACTATGAGCTCCGTAAGATCAGTGCCATCCGTCACTTTCTCTCTACACGTGCCACCAACACTCTTGTCTGTGCGTTTGTTCTTTCACGACTTGACTACTGCAACTCCTTGCTGGCAGGCTGCCCCTCATCCCTCATTCAGAAACTCCAGAGAGTACAGAACTCCGCTGCACGTCTGGTACTTAGAGCAAGGAAACGGGACCATGTCACACCTCTCCTTCGTTTTCTACACTGGCTACCCGTCCGTTCTCGCATCCAGTACAAACTGTCTGTGCTGTGTTTTAATTTCTTTGCTGGCTCCTGTCCTGACTATTTCTCTGAACTTCTCATCCCTTACTCTCCGGCCAGACAACTCCGCTCTTCCTCTGACAACCGTACTCTGACTGTTCCTGTCACCAGAACAACAACATATGGTCACAGGACTTTTGGCTACTGTGCTGCAAAACAATGGAACTCTCTTCCTCTCCATATCTGCCACCTTCCTACAATTGAATCCTTCAAATCTGCACTGAAAACGCACCTCTTCCTTGAGCACTACTCCTAGTCCACAATGCTAGTCCTTACCCCCCCCCCTTCCCTCTTGCTACTTTACCCATCACTATTTTTCTCTGTTCCTGTTACTTGATGCCTTTTGTTATCTGTTTTTGTCAGTACTGTCGTTTTCTTTCGTCCCCTGTGTTCTGTATCTACTTAGTCCACGTCTCTTCCCCGTTTTAAGCGCTAAGAGCATACTCTCTACGAGTGTGAATATGCGCTATAAAAATCTTCACTATTATTATTATTATTACAAGGGCAAAAAGATGAATCCAAAGCATTTCAATGCATCAGATAGAGGAACAAAAGAAAATATATAGTAGATTCTGTGGCCAATTCACAGGAGATAGAGACTGAGCAGCAGAATGAAGTGCAATATTAAGAAAAGGAGACACAGACAGACATTACAATGGATTATATCAGTGAACTGGGTGATGTCATCAACCAGTATACAGCAAAAAATGGTACATGAAAAAAGAAAATTGATGAAAAATATATGTACACCGAAAATTATTTTCAACAAAATCCAGAGTTAGCTTCTATACAGGGTTGCTAAATATGGTTGTGCTCTTAGTTTTGGTCAATATGCTGGTTGAGAAAAACTTAAAGACCATTTGCTGTCAAAGTTTGAGATAGCATCTGAATTCACTTTTCGATTTGTTATCAGATTTGTTTTTTTGTTTTCCAACGTACAGCAGCAAGAATATTTTACACAGTTCTTGATGTTTTATTTGTGCAATTACAGCCTTTAGTTTTTTGGCCTGATAGAGAAAGCATGAAAAAACCCTATGCCAGTGCTTTCTAGAAAATTTTAAAAGAAAGGTGACTAATCATTGATTGCTTTGATGTGAGATTAGAAAAATCATCATATCTTCAAGCGTGCAGCAAGACATTTTCTAACTACAAGCATGGAAACATGAAATTTCTCATGGGTATTGCACCACAAGGCATGGTCACCTCCATTTTCAAGGCATGGGGAGGGAGGGACAGTGAGAGACATATAACAGAACAGAGTAGTTTTGGGGATAATTTGCATATTGGTGACCTTGTTTTGCTGGAAAGAGGGCTTAATATTCATGAAAGTTTAGGGCTTAGGTGTGCAGAAGTTAAAACCCCAACCTTTACAAGGGGCAAGAAACTATTGTCTGCATTTGAAGTGGAAACAACTTAGCTAATATTCTTATTCATGTTGAGTGTGTGAAGTACAGTGATGCAGAAATTATTTAGGATTTCCCATTGTCATTAGTAAGTCTTGTTGAAACTAATATATAACAGCTTTAGAGAAAGTGATGTTTGCTGTGCTCTAGGTGTGTCCTGTTGTTTTGTCAGATTAAGAAGCCAAGGTTGAAGTAAATGAGTTCCTGTCTTTAGTGAGGATGTTGAGAGAGAATTAAGCAGAGGTGGAGGGGACTCATGATATGTTGTTTGGAATGTTGTGCCCTGTTACAAATTGGTATGGGTTATGATTTGATGATGTTACTTTACTGGAGGTGATGTTTGTGGAATGTTTCACTCTTGTTTATCATATTGTATTCATGCATCCTTTAAGCAGCAACCATGTCCACATCTTAATTTGTTATTTTGATATCATACATTTTTCTTAAGTCTATCAGGTTTGTGATGTGTGTATTGAATAAACAATCCCTGCATGTATACTAAGGAAACATTAAAATTAGTCATGCTTATTATCTTAACTGGTATATCTATGCATGCAAACACACTGCCAATGTGTACTAATAACATAAATATAGCAAAAAACTCAAAAGCACCATACTTTATATAATACTAATGGGCTTGTAAAACACATGATTACCAGTTCTAGCAGCACAAAATTTAGGTGAATTACTGATGTGACACTGCAAAAATTCTTAAACATTTCTCAACCATGTGCAAATTATGAAAACCACTGTAGTACAATAACTGCACAAAAAAACTAGCAAAATAAGGAGACGCTGGTTTAATCAAACACTAGTGAAGGAAAAGAAAAAGATTCAACTGCTTTGAGTGATTCAATGATCGCTTGGGTTTAAGTTTAACCTTTCCCTGGTTCTGAATTGAGGGTTGTTTTCTGCAGTCTGGACAAAACCACTGGCCTTTAGGAACAGATCTGAGGCTTAGACACTTGAAATGAAACCCTTAAATTCTTTTATTGTGTAGCTACTTCTGGTTAAAACCATGCAGGTACTCCACAATATATCTTCATTTCTGGTGCACGGCAAATCGTTGTGGCCGATGGAAAACATAGGCGCTTCGGCAGTTCATACAGGTCAGCACGGTCATTTATTAATGCTTAGTATATAAAAAAAAAAAAGTTTGCTTGTCTAGACTTTGCCTATACGACAGCGATTGTTGTGGTGCGGTCGTCGTACAGATGAAACGGATTTCTTAATTGTTTGTCCACAAGCTGAGTCACGCCCCTTAAATTGTGTACCATGTGATACGCATCGTACCAGAGCCTAATAACCAACCAAGATGCCAAACAGTTGCAAGCACAGACTTCTATGATAAATCTGTGGTTGCAAGACGTTTTTACCTCCCTCGGTTTCTTGGCATATAGTTCTTACGAAAAAAAAACAACAAAAGAATACGCATGCACCCAATTTCATGCACGAATAATGAGGCACCAATGTTCAAATTCAGTGGGGGTTTTTTTTTTGAGTACTTTTCAAACACAGAGTTCAACAGTTTACACTCTCACCGTCTCCCATTACAGTGTAATAAAGGGGACACAACCTTTTGACAAAAAAAATTAAAGTACTATTTTTTTAACAGGCGATGTAACTGAGACACTTATGGTGTAAAAATATCTCCACGACTTAATATTGTTTAAAGAAAAGCAATTACAAAAGCTTATAACAGACTATATTGGCAACCGGCTATTTTCGTACTTACCACATGTTAGCTTAGGCTTACTCAAAGCTACTGCTTTGGTGGCAGTGAACGTGTCATTGGACTGAGAACTGAAATAGTAGTGCTTTTACATAAATATCTTTGTTTCTTGAAAGAAACCTAAAATGGCTAATTCATTTAAAGCTTTTATTTTTCGTCTTCATTTCATTTTTATGCTAATTGCAGTTTCAATTGGCAAAAAGGACGCTGATCTTAAAGTGACAACAACGGTATGCGTAACAAATTTTGTGACAGTAGCCTCTACCGGCTTTCTGCATCGCGTTGTCTGTTAAGTTTATGTAAGAGTTTCCCCTTACATTTATATATTATAGGATAATTTAAGTTATTAATTTCATGTATGTATTTCAGTTTAAACCTGAAGAATGTTCGTCGCTAGCAGAAGATGGTGATGAAGTTGCAGTCCATTACACAGTAAGTAATCGACTCCATTGCCAGCGATATGTAAAGCCAGATGACCAAGATGAGTGGGTGCATACGGTACAGAGCACCAATTTAATATATATATATATATATATTTTACCATTTCTCAGTTTGTCAAAGGATCAGCAGAAAAGGCACGGCATTATTATTTCAGTTCTCGAACCGACTGTTCTGTTGAGGTCACCAAATAATAATAAAGAAATACTCTCGAGTTTAGAGATGAATAAACACTTTTTTTTCCTACAGCAGGGTCTGAGGAAATGGATAAGTAATACCAAACCGAATGAAAAAGCATATTGTACTTTAAAGACTCAATAGCACAAATTAAAACATCAAATATAAAATTGCAACAAAAAATGGTTTTTGAGAAATTTAATAACAGTGCTGCAGCACACCCATTTGGAAACTGCTATAACCAAAGTATTGGGATTGATGTCAGGTTGGTGTGTAACCAGTTGCCTTTTCTTTATGCTTTGCATTATATCTGACAAATGAGCACCAGAAAATGTTAGATATCAAATGTGCAAGTGTGTGGATTGTTTTGCTACTGCTGAATGCACATGTCAGTTTTTACCACACATACATTTTGTGCATCACTAAAAAGACAACAGTTGTAGCATGCTGCCCAAAACTCAGTCACATATGATTACCACAATTATTGTAGTGTTAGGTGAAGCAAGAACTATGCTGCAGAAGAAAATAATGGTTTTTGAGTAAAACCTGAGACATTAGTGCCCAAATGGTTGCCACATGTGGGACAGGACAGGGTTTTCTGTTTGCTCACTGACCCCTTTTATCGTCCCACAAGCTGTTGTTTTGATGTAGCCTATCTCATGCTGGTACTGCTTTTGTATTTTTACACTGCTGGCATCAAGATCATTTGACAGGCCACCTTATGAGGAGGAGAGAAAGAGAAAGAAATTTTCATTTGTGATTATGTTTTCTTTTTTTGCATCCAGTTAGCAAATGGACATATGAAGCATATCTTCTTATTATTATTCCTTTTCGCCCCCAGTGGAGCATAGGGCCGCAACTACACCACGCCATGGACCGATTTTCTCCATGTCTGTCTGGGTCTCCCAACCCTGCGCCTCCCCTGTGGGTTCCAGTCCAGAGCTTGTTGTGTTAGATTTTCGGCCGGCTTTCGCAGGGTGTGACCGATCCAGCCCCACTTTCGCTTCTTGATGTCTTGGCTGGCAGGTTTTTGGTTGACTCTCTCCCACAGGTATGCATTGGAGATCTTCTCGGGCCATCTGATGTTGAAAATGTGGCGCAGACATCTGTTGATGAATGTTTGAATCTTTCTGGTGATAGTGTTTGTCACATGCCATGTCTCAGACCCATACAGAAGGACAGATTTTACATTCGTATGAAATATGAAGCATATACAGACATATAATTATGTATACATTTATTTCACTATGCTGCCACCATATGTTAATTACTAATTTGAATGAGCTTGACTCAAGTAAATTGGTAGATCCAATGTTGATAAAATCACAGAAGAACTGCAAATCTAACAGCCAAAGAAACATCAGAAATGAATGCTGAATTCTGCTCTACAGTCATAAAACAGTGATATATAGTGAGCAAATACATATACACATAAATACAGGTTGAAAACCTGGGGATCACCCCGTGACTTGACATGTTTTCTCTAGAAGAACGTTTAATCAGATATCACTTCTCTTGATAAAAGCAGAAGCCTTTGCAGTCAGTGAGTCTGAATCATCTGTTCATGGAGCATCCCTTTCTAAAAGTACAGTTGTGAAAAAAACATTTAGTTTAAAAGCTTCAAGGCTTTACAAGACTTTGTCTTTCATTACTAAGACTGTTACTTACATGTAATTTATCCTAAAGTACAAAGAGGGAAATTGTGGAATTTTGTTCTACCCCTAGCAAACAACAGCATAACCCTAGCATTAGGTAGCTCCTTTTCACATGCTTGAGCACTGATTACAGGTGCAAATTATACTTTTGACCAGATATTTGACAATGATAATGACTTTATTATCTCTGTAGAAAGAGATTTCAGAGTAGTACTCAACGTAACCCATCACAGAAAAATGCAATATGCAAAGCAAATCAAGGTACGATCAGTTATGTATACTGTTTATGTTCTGCTCACACCCACGCTGTTCATATACTAAACTGAGTTGCATCCCCTTCAGTGCTGTTCAGAAGTGTAATAGACCTGGAAATGAAAGTGTTTTGTGATCTGATTTTTCAGTTTGAGGGTATGGAAATGCTGTGCTGATGGCAAGAGCGATAAAAAGCCTTTAAAATATCAGAGTTAAATAGCAGGTGTCTGAGGGATAAGATATCCTTGATTGGCACTTGCGTGTTTGGTCATCATGTTGTCAGTTGTGGTGTGAGCATCCGCCTGTTCCACTTTCACAGCCTCTCACATCGAACTGGGGACTGAAGTGGGGTGCCTTCGAAAGTCTGTCAGCTTCTCTTTCATTCTTTTGATATTCAAATCCAGTAAATTCCATGAGGTGTGGTTATATTGTATTAAACGCTGTTGAAAATCAACAAGATACCAACTGGCTGGCATATAAGGGTCAAAGTAGCATCATCAGTATCTCTATGACAATATAATTACTCAAATGAGTAAGAAAACCTTTGGTTAAGCCACAAGATCTTGAGAAAATGTCACTGTAATTTACAGAGTAGTTTTACTTTGCCAACATCTATTGATATCTGTCAAAAACAAACCACCTGCATTTTATTTTTGCCATTAATTAAATTGTTCATCCAGTAGCTGCAACAAAGGCTGTGGTCATCTTTAGTAATTCTGCCGGTCCCCAGAGCTTCTCCATTAGCTCCAGTGCCTCTGACCGGTAGCATGCCATAGGTCATCAAAACTTGGACATGTCTGCAGGCTGTGCTCTGGAGTTTGAGTCCCTGTACCTCTGGCATTCTCTAGTGTGGGACATCCCCAGCTTGTGCAGGTATACCAGGAGTCAGCAGTGGCCTGTTCATAGCTGGAGGATTACTCTTGGCTTCCAAGCTGCAGGAGGTAATCAGATCGTGTCCCAGTTTCAGTTGTTCGCTCCAGGCAGAGCGTAATCTGCTTTAATTTAGTCCTTTCTACTCCTTGAGGAGCATAGGGCCACAACAACACCTCTCCAGCAGACCTGGTTTTGGGCAGCCCCCCACAGTTGGGCCCATGTGGTTTCAGCATCCTTTTCCTCGCTCTCTACTGATCTTCTCCAAGTCTGCTTTGGCCTCCCAACACTCCTTTTCCCCTAAGGGTTCCAGTCAAGAATCTGCTTTAGAATTTAGATTTTGCCTGGGCATATGAAACTGGGTGCTTTTCTTGTTGAAGATTTCCCCCTTCTTTGGAGAGCCAGTCTTCCTTTTGTTCCCATGTACACCACAGTGGGAAGATAGTCGAGTTGTTTTGGAACTAAGGGAGGTCAGCTCCCTTTGGATATCTTGCACTAGTGTGCTAGTGTCACTGCTACCTTGGATGCACTGAAGAAGTGCTCTGCTGTCAGTCACGATCCCTAAGTTTTGGGCCAGGGCCCAGTGTTGGCTGCCTCTAAGAGAGCTTTGGCTTTTGCTCTGAAACTGTTCAAATGCAGTTTGTAAGGATCTGCTCAGACATCTGCAATTTGGGAAGCTAATGAGGATTCCTCCTTCCCTGGTCATTGCTTCTTCTGGGCTGCCTGTGTACACATGGGTCCAAGTGTCATCTTGGTATAGGTATAGCAGTTTACCAGGGTGTATCTGTCACCTCATGCTGGCAACTTCTTGGGGGTACAGATAAGAGCTGAGTATCAGACAGGGACCCTTGATGGGTGGGCTCCCCCGAGTGTAGATACATGAATATGACAAGCCCAACCCACCAGAAGGGCTAACCCTGCCTGGCACCCCATAAACCCCAAACACAAAGCATTCAGTAGCATATGCTAGTCTTACATCTCGCCAGACTAGTGCCCGCAATGGAGGTTGGGATGGAGGTGGCAGTGTGGAGATAATAGGCGTCATGTCAGACTGCTTCATGTCACAATTCACGTTTGATTTTGGCTGACTGCCAGTGTGTATCTGCTGAAAATCCTTTCAGGGTCCAAATAATCCGAACTGGTGCTCATTCTCTCTCTCTGCTTGGTGTTGACGGCTTCCAATGTTGTGAATGGTGCACTAGTGTGACGTAGTACACTGTTAGCAGCACTTGTTGATCATAAGTGCGAATTGTAGCGGATAATTAATTAACGGATGGGTTTTGGAAGCTAAAATTTATAGGGTAGTTTTATATCGCCTGTATCTACCGATGTATGAAAACAACAAAAACCATTCAGGTTGGTCTTCAATGATGTATGGTGTTTTGTGGAGGTGTCATCTGCTGTTCAGTATCCAGATAAAGAAAAGGTGATGATAGAAGGGTGCTTGTCTCTTAGCCAAGCAGCACTAGGTGGCAAGCATCTGATGGAAAAGCGAAAAAGAGTTTTTCAGCTGGCCCCTAAAGCAGGCAGTCAAGGTGTGGATTCTGGATATTTGGTACCTTGGCACCCCAAGATAACATACTAGATGCCCGCTGAATTTGTTCCTTCATGCAGTAGACTTAAATAACCATACGTCTGGTGAAAATAAATGAACATTATAATGAAAACTAATATTACATTTAATAGGTACCAGCCCCTGCAGTTTGACACTTTTTCTTTGAACTGTTGGCCATGCAGAAAGAAGGGTTGTAATGGGGAATATCTAAACTTCCTGTCAAATTCATTTCCTTTATGATCTAATGGAGATAGTTTATTTGAAAATTCTTCAGCTAGCATGATTATTGATTTTTTTCCAATTTTGATTACCCTGAAACTTGTGTAAAAAATGTAATAATCTGTGGCACACATCTGTACTTTGCATGCTTATATCTGCCAAAGAGAACGAATCAAGGTCTGTAAGATATCAAGCTCTGGAACAGCCTGAGCCAGTGAATCAGCAGCTGCCAAGACAAATACTTCACAGACCAAAGTTTCCAGTTTGCTCAGACTGTTTCAGACCAAAAACTCATCAAGAAGAGTTCAGATTCCTGGAAACATGATGCCAGCACAGACCCTCATTAGATCTTGTACAAGGAAACACCTATATATGTGTCTGTGAAAATAGGAAGCAGGCAGCCATGTCACTGTGTCAGCCCATACTCATGATGTTTGAAATTCAGTGGACCACATTTGTCTGACATTGTCTTAGGCAGGGCATCTTGCCATTTGGATGCAGAATCTAAGTTCAGATTAAGCACATACTGCTTGCAAGAAGTGTGAAGTGGGGAGTCCAGTGGTGTATTTTGTGCCCTAGACAAAAGACATTCTGCACATTGCTGAACCAGTCAATGACAACACATTCAACATTGTTCACATAATAAAGTTTAATCTTAAAATCTGACTTTTCATGCATTTTCGTTTGTAAAAGAATTACTAGTTTCTGTAGATCTAGTTCAGCTGCCATGTCATGAACAGTAGGTATGGTGGCTGGCTCAACCAAGTATTCTCGATCCCAGATAATTTTGATTACTTTCAACTTTGAGAAGCTTTTTTCTTCACTGCAACAGAAACTAAGAGCGCCAGTAAATTTCCATGTGATGCTGGATAGTACCAGTTAAATTTCTCTATTTTTTTTTATTTCTCTCAACATCACCACCACTCCATCAGTGCTTGGACTGTAGAGGGCTGCCTAGTTGCCTTGTGCCCATGTAGGGATTGTCTACAATGACTCCTCTTCTATAGATTGGATGAGTTTGTGTGTGTGTGTTGGGAAGAGAGGGGGGAGAGCTGACGTATAGGGGATGTTTTAGCTTGTGAAAGTGCTAGTAGGTTTTATAAAGTGCATTGAACCTGACTTGAGCTGAGGAATAACACTCTGCAAGTTCTATTATTATTAGAATGAGCCATAGAAGTAAAAATGTTGATCATGATAATGTTGTATTGCTGGTTTGTATTGTTGTTTGCATTGTTTTTGTTGTTGCCTGAATGCTCTAATATCAAACATTGTGTACCCAATTTAACACATACCAAATTGTACTTATTCTAAGGGGTATCTGGACTCTGGAACAATATTTGATTCATCAGTAAAAGCTCAGCGAGATCCACTTGTCTTCAGACTTGGAGAAAAACGAGTAATTCCAGGTATGTTTTTTACCTTTAATGTTCTTTTTAGTCATTTATTGTTAGAGAGTTTATAACGATTGCTAACCCTCAAAACTCGCAGCATTGGTGTTTTAGTAATCAACTAATTGGTATGTTACAAAAACATAAAGCTTGAGTTAAATTGAGTTAAATGGCACTATATGCCAATAAAATGACAGCATTAGTATACAGCAGTAGATTTTTATATATCTAAGACTTTCAGATGATGAATAATACTTGTGAATAATAAGCCATTAAAGACCAGTAGCCCCCGTGGGACCCCGGGGTATGCTTGCTTAGCGAGCATTGTAAGAATAGGGTCCCTGCTGTCCAGCTAGGCATGTCGTAAGAGGCGACTAAGGTGGACACCTCACCTCGAGGTAAATTAGGTTGTGGTAGGGCTAATAACCCCACCATGTAAAAAAATACCTGCTACAGAAACCAAAACCAGAGTACTCATTACGGATGGCGAAGGTAATGAAACACCAGGTAACTGGACTTATGACGGACGATAGTCAAACCCGAAGAGGGAGCTGGCGCCCCGATGGTGGATTTACTTAAGCCAAAGCAGAAGTTGAGGGTGGGGTGCTGGAATGTCCAGACCTTGTATCAGACTGGCAGGTTGCCCCAACTAGTCAAGGAGTTTGACAAGTACAACTTGGACATCCTGGGAGTCAGCGAGGTCAGATGGACCGGCATGGGGAAAAGGAGACTAGCATCAGGACATACTATCCTGTTCTCAGGAAGATCAGACGATCAACACTCTGAAGGAGTAGCACTTCTCCTCAATAGGAAAACTGAAAAGACACTGGTGGAATGGAAGCCTTATGGACCCAGGCTTCTGAGAGCAAGATTCCATTCAAAGTACACCAAGCTGACAGTGCTAGTTTGCTATACACCAACCTAAGACTCCGAGGCAGAAGACAAGGATGCTTTTTACGATCAGCTCCAGGCAGCCACGGAGAGCGTCTGAGCCCATGATATGTTGCTCATTACCGGGGATCTCAATGCCAAGGTGGGAAGTGACAGTACCTGCAGGGAGCATATCATGGGCAAGCATGGAATTGGAACCATCAATGACAATGGAGAGAGACTGGCAGACTTTTGTGAAGAAAACAATCTACTGGTTGGAGGCACACTCTTCCAACACAAAGACATCCACAAGGCAACGTGGACATCACCAGACGGGATCACAAAGAACCAGATAGACCATGTAATCATCAACCGAAAATGGAGGAGCTCACTTCAAGATGTCAGAGCCCACAGAGGAGCAGACGTTGCCAGTGACCACACTCTTGTGATAGCCGCAGTTTCTCTGAAGCTACGTCGATCACGAGGAAAACAGGCACGTCAGCAGAGAGTGGACTCCGGCAAACTGAAGGAAACAGCCACGAAATGGGCCTTTGTAGTGGAATTTAAGAACAGGTTCCAGGCACTAGGGGACCAACAGGAGATGAACTTAGAGGACTTCAATCGAGTCTTACAGGAAACAGGAGAGAAAATACTGGGCTTCCAACGAAAAAAGAAAGAACAGTGGATCAGAGAAGAGACATGGAAAAGGATAGAAGAGAGAAAGTCAACCAAGCAGAAAATCAACAACACCAGATCTGAACGTCTGAAGGAAAAACACAGACAAAGATATACAGAAATAAACAAAGAGGTAAAGAGGATGATCAAAACCGACAAAAGGGACTACATAGAGAAACTGGCAGAAGAAGCAGCACGAAAAAATGACCTGAAGACAGTGTATAAAATCAATAAACAGCTAAACAACAGGTTCAAAAACAATGAGGTACCAGTGAAAGACATGAAGGGAAATGTTGTCCAGGGAGAGGCAGAAAAACTACAGCGCTGGAGAGAACATTTTGAGTCGGTTCTGAACAGGCCAGACCCCCCTCAGCTTGCAGACATCCAGCCAGCAGATACAGACCTTGACATCTGCACAGACCCGCCAAGCCTGGAAGAAGTGACAGCAGCAATCAAGGCAATGAAAAGCGGCAAAGCACCAGGGGCAGATGGAATAACAGCAGAGATGTTGAAAGCAGATGTGAATGTGACAGCTCCCATGTTGACTGAAATCTTCAGGCAAGTTTGGGAATCAGGACAGATCCCCAATGCGTGGAAGACAGGGCTCATCTTCAAGTTACCCAAGAAAGGAGATCTTGGAGACTGTAATAACTGGAGGGGTATAACACTTCTTTCCATCACCAGCAAGGTCTTCAGCAAGATTGTTTTGTCAAGACTGACAGCAACCGTTGAGAAAGACCTTCGGCCTCAGCAAGCAGGATTTTGCCCTGGGCGATCCTGCTCTGAACTCATTTTCACTCTGCGTCAGATTCTGGAGCAGAGCAATGAGTGGAACGCACTGCTGTACATCAACTTCATCGACCTGGAGAAGGCTTTTGACAGCATCCACCGCGAGTCCTTATGGAAGATCCTGAGGCATTATGGAGTCCCTGCGAAACTTGTCCAGGTCGTTGGAATGCTGTACAGCGATTACAGATCTCAGGTGGTCTGTGACACGGAGCTCACAGCCCCCTTCAACGTCAGCACTGGGGTGAAGCAGGGCTGCATTCTGTCGCCGTTCCTTTTCATCCTGGCCATGGACTGGATCATGAAGAATTCCACCGACAGAGAGAGAGGAGAGGGATCAAATGGACCATGACTATGACAGCAACAACAATGCTGGAAGACTTGGACTTTGCTGATGACATTGCCCTGTTGTCACACCGCCACCAAGACATGCAGGAGAAAACAAATGCCTTTTCAGAAACAGCTGGAAACCTTGGCTTGAAGGTCAGCGCAAAGAAAACAAAAAGTATGAGAGTGAACGCCAGAGTCCAAGAAAACATCAAACTAAATGGAGAAGACATTGAGGAAGTTGACAGTTTTACCTATCTTGGGTCAAAGATGTCCAACACCCGGGATGTGGAGGTGGAGATTTGAGCCCGACTGGCGAAAGCCAGCCAAGCCTTCGCCTCACTCAGGAGCACATGTAAGGCAAGAAACATCAGCCAGAAGACCAAGCTTAGAATCTTCAATTCAAATGTGATCAGCACCCTCCTTTATGGATCAGAAACATGGAAGATGACCAAAAACATCGGTAACAGGCTTGACGTCTTCCAAAACAGATGCCTCAGGCGCATACTTAACATCTTTTGGCCAAACACCATCACCAATGAAGAACTCCACCAAAGAACTGAAACTGAGTCCATCACCACGCAGGTTCAACGAAGGCGTTGGCAATGGATTGGACATGTGCTCCGCCAGCAGACAGCAGACCTCCAGAATCGCCCTACGATGAACTCCAGACGGCCGAAGAAAACGAGGCTGCCCAAAGGAAACCTGGAGAAGAACAGTGGAAAGGGAGATGAAAGGAAAGGGCTGGACATTGGGTCGCCTGTAGCGAGTTTCAGCCGATCGACATCAGTGGCCGGCTCTGGTTGAGGCCTTATGTGCAAATAGCACGAAGAGGATTGATTGATTTGATTGATTGAAAGACCAGTAGATTTGTTTCCAGATATCTCTTGGATTATGAAAAAGGCAAGGGATAAAGTTTTCAGAAAATCTGATTATGCAAATTACTGTAGTTCTAGTAAAATCTGGTGTCAGCATAGAATATTGCATGGCTGAGATTTTAGTATGGGTCCAAGCAGCTGTAAAATGTGTTGTTTCTTAAGAAGCATAACCTTCCTTGAAATAACATTACCTTATATACTGAGTTCATGCAAAAGAAAGTCTGTACACAATTTTATTCGAGACTAAACTTTACATCTATATATGGTAAAAGTAGTTCATTATAATAAAGATTGTTTTCTGTTACTCTTTCAGGTTGGGAAATGGGTATCAAGGGAATGTGTGTAGGGTATGTCACTTTTAGTTTCATTTATTTCTTTATTTATACTAATTTAAAAAGCACATTTAAGGACCAATCTTCAGGCAAGTTTGGGAATCAGGACAGATCCCCGATGCGTGGAAGACAGGGCTCATCTTCAAGTTGCATACATTTTCAAACCCGAGTACAGTGAAAAAGAGCTGAGCAGAGTGGAGAAGACTGGTGCCAGTATGTCCTGAATTAGGGTCAGAGTGTTTTCATAAAAGAGTACAAAATATGACGGCCTCTAACAGCTGGAGCACAGCTGTGTTTTAGGCACAATTGTAAATAGAAGGTTCATTAGTAGATGAACATGTTAGAGAAATATTAACAGCTAACATGAGTGGAAAACTATTTTCAAGTAATGAGTTTAATTTTTTAAGCTATGAATTCTGTTAATCCAAGCAAAAAAATTTTGTCTTTGCCTGTGGCCTTTGTACTTCCTCTGTGGTTTTCCACTTTACCATAGATTTTTTTTCTAATGGTCACGTTTCCTTGTTTTTGAATGTTGTCAGCAGATAAACCTTAAATGTGCCAGCCATGCATTTTTGCATTTTAATACATTGTGATCTTTTCACTCTGCATGGTGGTGATGGAACCAGTTATCTAGATCTATGGTCAATACTCTCCTGAGTATTTATTCTTGTAGATAAAACAATGAACTGTGTGAGATCTAGATGTAAACCTTAATCCTAAACATATTGGACTGTGAAAAGAGTGAGGTCTTGGTTCACAACAGTTCTGTTTGTTTTTTTTTCGTTAAATAGTCTACAGGATTCATGTGTTAGTGCTTGCTGTTTGCTAAATATATATATGCATTCGTGCAAAAGACATTATTATGATGATCAATATTATTATTATATAAAGTGCTTTAAGCCTGCCTTTGATGGTAGGGGAAAGTACTATGTAAATCCATTATTATTTTTATTATTATAATGACAGCAGCATGTTCTCTTAGTTTTGTATTTGACTTGGGTTAGTCCATGGCTACTGATTTCCTTTAATAGGCATATTACAAGTTGACTTTGCCATAGTTTAATCAACAAAATTTTAGCTTTACCTTTTTTTCATGTTCTTCTATGCCTTATAAGAATACATTAGAACACTCTCACATAGTCCAATTTTTTTATTGGAGCAATAAACAAAAGTGCTTAAATGTGCTAAAACATTGTTCACTTTCTACCAGGGCTTTAGCAGTTTACTTGAATTTTCTACTTTGTCCTTGTAGAATACTAGTGGAATACTATACTATAGCCTGTGATTTGCAGAATGCACTTGTGACTTACTGTCTAGCCAGTCTTCTTGTGTGCCTTTTACCTTCTTGCAGAGGGGTGTTAAACTCTCAGAAACTTCCTTATATTGCTTTTGTGGTCATCTTCAAATGGTGGTTACCCCAGTTGACATTGTAGTTAACTTCAGCCTGCCTGGTGAATGAATTTTTTAACCCTTTTTTGTAATAGGACCCAGCAGGTTTTTTTAAAAGTCACTTTCATCTACACTTGCTTAATTGTTCATGCAGGATTTAGGAAACAAAAAAGCAAGTTGTTGATTTACATTAAATTAGTGTATTCATACTTAAATACAGGTGTAGAATCTAAATGATTGATTAAGTAGGAGTTATGTAGTTTCTAAAAATGACTTGTTTTTTAGGGAAAAAAGGAAATTGGTGATACCACCTCATCTAGCCTATGGCAAGAATGGATTTCCCCCAGCAATACCAGGTAATACTGTTTCAATCTTTTTTTCAAAACATAGCATTTTATAAATAAAGACATTATTAAAAATGTTCCTTCCAATTCAGTGTGTCAAAAATGGTATTCTGGGTGTTTGCAGATATTATTACTGTCATGTTTGAGGTGTACATTTTTGAAAATATAATTTATCAGTTGCCTCAGTTTTTGTGCTGTTGTCTTTGCTGACTGTAGATTGCTCTGTTATTCATCTTTAAAGCGCAGGGCTTTTTAAAACTGTACTTAAGCTCTATATTTTAATGTGATTAAGCAATTTTGAGTTTGTAGACCATTTATACTCTATTTTCCTCTTTCCTTGATTAATGAGTTCTACATTTGCTTCCTTGTGTAATAGAACAGGCAACACTCACATTTGAGACTGAGCTCATCAGCCTACAAAAGAAGCCATTCAACCTTCCTATAATGAAAACCATACAGCTCATGGCCATACCCCTAGTTATTGTATATGTTGTCTACTACCTCTATGACCGGTACAAGAAGGAAACAGCAGAAACAAAGGAGTCAAAAAAGAGCAAGAAACGAAAGTAATGGATTGGAAAGTTTCAAAACTATTTGAGTTGAAATCATATTCTTTGAATTTAAAGAGCTATTGTTGATTGATTTTTAAATGAATTTCCTTTTTTTGTATGTGTACATGACCTGTGAACATAACCATGATTACAACTATAGGGAATTCTGTTTACATTCCATCTTCTATGTTTTTGTTAGTTACAGTATACACCTTCAACTTCTGTATTTATTTGGTTATTTTAAATAATTGTAATGACCGTGATTACTTTTTATGTGGCATTTATTAGTTTTAAACTACAGACCACTCTTCTGCCCTTTTGGCCAAAACATGAGCAGAGATGCACAAATAATTACAGATAGTATTTATGATTTATCATAAAATGAATGAGATGATTTATCTACTAATATACAAAATAAAATCAAGTTTCTTCAGTGTTTGAGGTTAAGCTATTTTCATTCTTAGCAGTTTTTTTTCAAACGATGTATTTACATTTATTAAAATATTGTTTAAATTAATTTACAAAGTTATTATGTACATGACATAGAGAAAATTCAGATGATACATTGCTTCTGGTTGCAGTGTAAATGGAATGTATAAGGAATGTAGAAGAGCAAGGATGGATGGATATGTGTGTTTGTATATGCATGTGAGCAAGAGATGCTGTCATAATGTGCCAATATTATGTCTGCTGGAGTCTTAGCTTAACCAGTAATAACGTGTGTGTGGTGGAGAGTGTGACAAAAGTCTTTTTGCAAATGTGTAGCCTGGCTTGCTCAATAGCTTGGCCAGATGGCAGCTACTTGTCAAGAAAATATTCTAACAACATGTGTAGCACCTCTGGCTGTGTGCCTTACATACTTTCTGCATTATTGAAGATCCTCAGCCTACATAGCTAGGATGTAGTATCCACCTCTAAGTTGTTATATACATGGGGTGTATAAATATTTGTGCGTGCGTGTGTGGATGTGTTTGAAATAAAAGCATTAAAAAGGGGATTCAGTTAGCTATGTCACCATTACCAGTTGAAGTGAATACTTCTAATTTTGTTTGTTAAAACTACCCATAGAAAAATAATGCTGATTTTTAAGAGTATTTTAAGTATTTAAAAAAGAAGCTTCAAAACCTAAGGGACTAGTTGAGGCAAACATCGAGGAAATTGTTTTTAGGATATTTGCATATTAATACTGGAAAGTGAGTCTAAATTAATGATCTTTAATTATATTTCCTATCTATCACAACAGTTGCCTATAACTGCAAGAGCCGTATGATGGGGTGTATATTTTTGTGGAGTCTTACATGTTGTGCTTGTTTGTACTTGATTGTGGCATCTACGTCACACAGTCTCTTTCCTCGCTGTAAAACAAATATGGTGGAATGTTTCATGATAACAATAGTAATGTCAGAATGAAAATGTTTTATGGTAATGCTTACTTCTTAGTAGTAGGCAGTAAAAGCTGAGAAAATAGAGGACCTCTTTGGTTATACTTACTTTAAGCTTTTATACTCTTACAGCAATTGCTTATCCTGTTCAGTTTTAAAATCCTGCAGGCCTAACAGCTGAGTTTAAAGGCGTTTAACGTCCGATTCAAAAGTTAAGCCATAGGAATTGACCAACAATTGGATGCAAAGAAAAGATTTAAAAAACCAACTCGTCTATAGTCTGATGGGAAAGGGTATGAATTTAAAGATGGTGCAAGGAGTAGAGGCTGCTATAAAAGTGTGCTAATTTGGTGTGTGTGTGTAGTGGTTACTCAATTTCTGAATTATTAAAAATGATTTCTTGTTTTCTGTGTTATGTGCTAGTATATGTATTTGTTATACTCTAGCTTTTTTGTGCTGGTCAAAATGCAGACTAGTACAGAATGGTTATTTTTTACATACCAGATTGAGAGAATGATGGGTAAAATTGGTCTTGACATAACTGAACATTTTTTTGCTTTACAAGTGCCACATTCCAAAGATTTTTTTTACAAATTGTACTAGTTATGTTAATATATGCAATGAATTTGCCTCAGTATACTGAATATCTTATCTCTGAGAAGGTTTTTAAGTATGGTAGCTATAATTAATATGCAGGTAAGTTAACGTTGATTTCCACAAAACATCACTCTTTTTCTTATGGTAATTTATATTATTTGGTAGTATGGGTGAAATATTCAAGGCAAAGTGTGTATGTATATATATATATAAACAACTCATTTAAACAAATTTCGTATTGATGAATTTCAAGCAATGATTGAGTGTGAACTGGGAAGACATGACACACAAACCATCCAGTTTGATACTCATGTGATGCAGTGTACTTCCCCTAGATGACTCAGCTGTGAAGTGGGTATCTGATGCTCTAAAGGGTTGAGGAAGGCAACAAGGAAGAGGAGAGGGGCACCGCCCTCATATAAACTGACCCTAAGATGAATGAGAGCTCTAACACCTCATTCTCCAGCATGCACAATTACTTTTTTTTAAATAAAAACCTTTCGTTGTAATTGAAAATGAAGGTGTGGTATGTAGAATTAAACAACTACTCAGCCACTAAAGTGTCTGAAAATATTTGTCCAGTTAGAATGGACATTATTATCAGTTATATTAATCCATTTCTTGGACTGGCGATTTTACTGTTATTCTGATTGCTGTTGCTATGGAGTGACCAAGTAAAGTTACATGACAGTTATAGTCACATGCAGAACCCAGTATATTCTTTTCATCCATTTTTTTCCAAGTATTGCTGCAATTCTCTCACTTTTTTATATTTGGAACTGAAACAAAGTGCATTATTTTTATCAAAGTACTTCTTGTTGGTGAATATCTTCCTTGGTAATTTTGCTTTTGAATTTGTTAAATTTCATGATTTGTTAGATTTCATGGGGAAGAGTACCAGATGTTTCCTGTTTACTTTTAGGCATTTATTTGAAAACAATTTAAGGAAACAGAAATTTGATAAAAGGTAAAGGTAAACCTAGTTTGCTGTAGAGACTGTTAGTGGTTCACTATGTCTAAGGCACAACATGTTTATGCTGGATTCGGATCCTCTGCTTCCACCCTTTTAGAATTGATTGATTAATATTATTTACATTTATTTATCCAAATGGGGTGTGTCTTGATGCAGTTTTTAAATTCAGTGCAATGGACATCAATTTAGTCTTCATGTTCTCTTATGTATTTCATTTTTTTTTAATAATAATAAATGCAAAATTTGTATAGCGCATAGTCACATTCCTTGCTGGCGTCACCATGGTTTTAAAAAGTTCCCTTCACCCCTACTCCCTGATAATTTGTATCTTTGTATCAGTCCATCAATCTTTACACCTCATGTACAAAATGTATGTTTGGTCATAAGATGGTCAGATATGGGCTTATCTTTTAGCTTTTTCTTTAATGCTTTTATTACAGGGGAATCTTTGGTTTAGTTTTTAATTTGTGTGAATCATTTCTATTTTTTCTAGGTAACTAGATGTACAAAACATAGAACTGTTCAACTCAAAAAAAACAACCCAAACATTTTGCCCTTGGAGAATTTTGCACAAATAAGGCATCCAGCTATCAGAAACAGCTAATTTTTAAATATGTCTAAATAAAACATTTAGAATCACTAGCAGAACAGCAGTCATGTGTATATTATCTTCAATTGTTATTTTTTCCCCCATAATAGATGTGATTCTCTGAATGCTTTGAAATAATAATAATAAAGTTTGCATGTATAGCACCTTATTCCTGCCCTATGGGCAAGCCCAGGTGCATCACCAAAAAAAAAAAGAAATTACAGCGCAATCTAGTTCACATTTCTTTTGGGGCACAGAACTGACTCGTCTCAACTGAATAGAATAGAAGCATTTATCAACACTGAATATATTTTGGATGCCGATTTGAATAGATACCCAGTGCTACATTGGAGGGGAGACAGGAGAGACTGTTTACAAATGTAAAAATAATCTATTTTTCTTAATTTTATTATGCTGTCCTTGTCCTTAAAAAAAGAAATAGTACTTTGCTACTCCTGCAATGGCATGGAAGGTAGAGCAGCTCATTGCGGTATTTTGTTCGTGTTGTGTTTAGAGAACAGATATAAAAAGAATTGTCTACACTTTATACACTTAAAAAACTTTTGCTGTTTTGTCACCTTTTCATTCAAGAGGTGAACTTATTAATTTTAGAGAATGACAATTGAGTAAGATGGTTTTTCCTTTCTCTCTGTGCATGTTCTTGCACACACATCATGTGCAAACATATGTATGTCTGTTGAGAAAAAAGAGAGCCAGTTTGTTAATATCACTAAACGAAAGAGGTGTAAACAATGCATACTGTTTTGTGAGATGTTGGGTCCGCCCTAATTTAAATGTGGTAATGGTTAATTCGTGTAACCAACTTCTGGAAATAAAGAGATATGTGTAGGTTTTATAAAAAGAGTGTACAGCCCTTCACGGATTTTTTTGTTAACATAAAAACACAACTAGTTAATTCTGTCCATGATGTCTTTATGGAGATTATAATGCATATTTGTGCTTGCATACAAAAGAGATGTTTCCATGGTGCCTTTATTAATTATAAATTTGCTCTTGATGGTAGCAAGATGGGTAGCTCATTACTTGTGTAATTAAATGTGTGACTGGTAGCTGGGGATAATTTTTCAATTAAAATATTTAAAATTGTTGATGTATAAATGTTGCAGAAATTTTGGACATTAAGTGAATAAAAGTGTTATTTTTATACATGTTTGTTAAATGTGTAAAGTAAAGATGCTTGCCTGATTGATATCTGATATTTGAATTCCTCAGGAGGAATCATGCTAAAGCAGTGTTCTCCTGTACATAAGTATGCAACACAACCCTAGCTACATGCCATTAGAACCATCAGTTTACAAATTATCATAGTTTGAAGGCTGGCTGTAGAATTGATGTACTCTTACAGCATGCATGCATGTTAATGTGGCATCCTTCATCAGGGATCCAGTCAAGATGTGTCTGTCACCGCTAATGCTTCATTTCAAGGCTGGTGTCTCATTTTCTTCTGGCCAGTTTGATATTGTGTTCTTCTTTGTACACCCTTCTATTCCCTGTACATTCATGCCATGCAGTTATCAACTGTCTGAGATGCTTATCCCATTTGCAGATGTCACCATAGCCATAGGACAGAACATTTGACTGGTGGACTGCTACTTGTACAGGTCCTTTGAAATATGCCCAGTGATGCCTGATAAGCCTTAACCATCTACAGCTTGTCTGGCTCAAGAGAGCAAACATACAAGCGTATGCTGAGGTAGTGCCTCCAGAGGTGTGGGGACATGGGTGGTTGTCACAGATGACTATAATTGCTGGAGAGGGCTGGAGCATGAGACACTGTTTTTCTTTTTGGGATTAATTAAGCTCCATTATAAGTCTCAATAACTTAATTTCCCAATAACAGGCCCAGCAGCTCATGCATATGATGCATCAAATTGCCCACTGGGATAAATAAAGTTGGTCATTGTCATCAGTTCAGGCTTACTGCTTTTAAGAATCTTTGCTCGTATACTTTCACTCCCAGGAGACTTGCCGTGGTATAGCCTTAGTTGCTGGCTCGGCGTAAAACACCAAATCCTCCCCCTCCCGGGAGACTTTTCACAGACTAGAGTCAATGGTTTTGTTAAACTCTTGTTAAGTTTGGGCAGAATATCTAGTTCCTTGAAAAACGTTAATTACTGAATTACAGAAATTTCCTTTGCTCTACCCTCAAATTCTATTTCTAAGCTTATGTCATTGTTATGAAGTGTATGCCAAAACAATACTTGGTCCTTTTTGTAACTAGACAGTACACAAGACGTCCACAACTGTCAGCAGCAAGTCTACCTATGTTGCTCTAGGACAGTTTCTGGTCATATTTGTGCAGCTGTTTCTTGTAAGGATTTCTTCATTAGTAATTATGTTTGGCCAGAATATCGCTAAAAGTTTCCTGAGACATTTGGTTTAGGTCTCTAGTTTCTGGCTCATTTTTGTTGCTATCTTCCTGCATTCACTTTCATAGAGTAAGACCAAAGGGACATTGCTTCTGTAGTTTCTTAATTTTGTATTCCTCTTTAGAGCTTTGGTGCCAGTTGCACAACACATTTCTAAACCCTAAAACTGTTCTAAAGAAGCAAAATCTCTTCTATGCAATGTAGGCGCATTGCACAAAAACATACAAAAAAATTGTACTGACAGGATGGAAAGTGAGACTTAAACAACTTTATCTTAAAGCAGTTTTAGTTTTAAAAATTCTAAAATTGTGGTGTGCACTTTAAACTGATTATCTAAAGATTTAAGGCCTAAAAGTGTTTAAAATTAGAAACGCATTGTGCAACTGGCCCTTGGACTTTGTCTTTTTGCATGCCACAGGGTTGATTTGTTGTGATGTCTGTTCTTCATAACCTTTTCTGTATCTCCATCTGTTGTTACTAGACTGCCAATAAATATAAATCTTAAACTTTATCTATTTCTTTGTTATTAATTGTGATGGGTTCTGTTGACTTGGTATATTGTCTAATTTCTTTTGTTTTGCCAATATTAAGTCCTATTTTTGATGCAGCTTTGGTTAGATTGTTGGTCTTTTCCTGAGCATCCTTGGGTTGGCTAGATAGCATAACAATGTCATCAGCATAATCTAAGTCTTCCAGTACTGATGTAAACATCCAGCAGATTCCTCCTTTTCTTGTCTTTTGTTGTTTAATATAAAAATAAATGTGTGATTTATTATAATGCAAACTCGTGCTTATAAGGAGTGTGCTCAGTGCTTGAGACAGGAACAAAACAAGGACAACTTACAAAGGATGGAGGATAAACAATAGTACTGATGGCTAATAAATGACAAATATAGAAAATGCAGAGAGGAGTCGGGTAAGAGCTAAGATTATCATGATTCTGCAAAGGAAGACGAGTAGGGAAGTAGCAATAAATGGGGAAAAAATGTTTGTTTCGTAAGCCAGTCCATGGCTAATATAAATAGGAACAAAGAATGCATTGCTGTTTGACACCAGTAGTAATGCTGAAGTTGTCTGTTAGCTTGTTGCTACAAACCACATGCCAATGAAAATCTGTTCAGAGTGCTTTTATTATGTTTACTTTTTCTGTGGTATTCCTCAGTGACACGTGATTTTCTATAATGACTCATGGTGTATACTGTCAAATGCTTTCTCAAAGTATATGAGCATGGCATAGAGAGTGGTGTTGTGTTGAAGTGTCTATAGTTTTAATTTTTGTGACTAGATCTTTTTACAGGAATGAATTGTTAGTCCATTGCCAGACCCCTTGTGACCTGGAATAACGGTGGACTGAGTGGACTGGTGGACTTAGTCTGATTTCTACTCTTTGATCTTTCTGACCATGGCAAGGTGATGGTCCAACAGGAAGATGCTGAAACAATAGCCTATACATAAAGCACCATAAAATGACTGCATCAGCAAAAATTTAGAAAATAAAGCACAACTTTATTTCAGGCTCGTCTACTGGGTCTTACTAGTCTGTAAGGTTAGGTCTGTCATGCCTGACACTAGATATATCCTGCAATGCAGGAAATAGAAATTTTCTGTTCAGAGTAATTATCATTCACTTTGCCTGTAAATCTATACAGTATGACATATCTAATTATTCTTTGTCCCACACCATCACAAATCCTGATAATCTTTCAATTGTTTATTGATGTGGCTCTCCTCTTGGCACTATCAGACCTCAGAATATGTATATCACTCAGTCAGTCAGTCGTCCCTTGCCTGGCACCTGGCATTGGGGGGGGAAGCACATGGATAGACACGGCAGCTGACAGGGCCCGCCACTCTTGCCTATTTTGGGCGATAGTGAGCAGGTCCTGTACAGGACGACCAGTCCAGTCTTTGACCTTCGTAAGCCAGTTCTTTCTCTGGCCACCGCGGCGTCGGCCACCCTCCAAGGTGCCTTGAAGGATAGTCTTCGACAAGGTGTCAGCAGTACTGTACTCGAGCTGTTATACAACGCTTCAACAACTTGGACGAGGCATTCTTCAATATTGAATTTCCGCATCACATGCCAAAGCCCCTCGTGCCAGACTCATTCAAATGCCTTTTTAAAGTCAATGAAGTTGTGGTAAAGGTCCCGCTGATGCTGAAGATATTTTTGTATAAGAAGACTACAGTTGAAGATCTGCTCAACTGTGCTTCTACGTGGTCTGAAGCCAGCCTGTTCTTCTGCTAGCAGCTCTTCTGCGGTGGTTCTGATGTGGTACTGTACGACCTTTAGCATGACTTTGCTTGGGTGACTGATAAGGCTTATGGTTCTGCAGTTCTGGCACTGTTTGCTGTTTCCTTTCTTTGGGAGGGGTATGATTAGTGACTGCATCCATTCTCTGGGCCATTTCTTGCACTCCCAGACTCTTTGGCACAGGACAGTTAGGGCCTTTGTAGTTTCTTCCCCACCCTGCTTGAGCAGCTCAGCTGGTATGTTATCAACGCCTGGTGACTTTCCTCCCTTCAAACTATGTACAGCTCTTTATAACCTCTTCCCGTAGGACTGGTAGGTCTGCAGGTTCGCTGTCTCTAGCCTGGTTGTTTTGGAGAATGTTGGCATCGATCTTCAGCTGGTAGTTGTACAGGTCCTTGCAGTACTCTGCCTATTGGTTGAGTACAGCATTGCCTTCTGTGAGAAGGTGACCATTGGCGTCTTCGATGACTGAGATCTTCTGCTGGTCTGTCTCAGTGAGGGTCTTTAGAAGTGGGTAGGCCTTTTTGCTGTCACCTCGTGCCATTCCATCGTCTATGTCCCGGCACTGATTCTGGATCCAGGTCTCCCTAGCTGCCTTCATCCCTTGACTGAGACCATCTTCACCACCACCAGCTGAACTGATTCTCCAGTACCGGTCGTCGAGGGAGAACCGCGTCTGAGGGAGCGGCTGACAATCTTCAGCGGTGATGAGCAGGACCTGCTTGGAACGACCAGTCTACTCCTATACCTTTGCCAGCCAGTTCTTCCTCTGTCCACCTCGACGTCGATCAATCTCCTCCTGACGTACCATAAAGGACGGTCTTATATAGAGTGTCGTGCGGGTCAAATGGCCGAACCAGACCTGCTTCTCGATCGGTTGTTGAAGACGTTCCTGATGTTATCCGAGGGTGGCGACCACGCTTTATATGAAGTGATCGTTGCGGTTGATCATGCGTTCCATGTAGTAACATGGAAGTTGTCCTGTGGTGATCTGTGATAAGAGTAGTGAATAAATATATTTAAACACGTTGAACTGTTCGGATTACTAAAAAGTTTCTTTTTTAAAAGGCCTTATAACAGGTTGTGATTCATTTTATAATCGTATATTTTCCTCACAGTTACACGACATTAAAATAATTTTATATTCAATTACAAGAACGTATTATGCGTTCGGCGAATTATTTGAAAAAGGACAAAGAAAATTCAACTTTTGTTTCATGTTTTTCTCTGAGATCGATCCAGAGAAAATGAGGAATTCAAACTGTGCTTTTGTGTGAATTAATTACACGAAACAAGAGAATGAACTTGTTTTATCATCCGGCATATTATCAAACATAATCCTAATTGTAACTGAAGGCCAAGCATAATATTCACATGACCCACCGACCCTGAGACCACCGCTGACGACGGTGGCTGAGCCAGCCTCTGAAGCAGCTGCTCTGTCTAATACTGTGCTTCGCGGAGACGGCAAGCAGCCTCGGTTTCGATTCACTTTTCCTCATTTCCGCAAGCAGCGATTGATTGGCATATTATGATACTAGATTTATCCCAGGAAAATGGCCGTTGGTTTGCGTAAATGAAAATGTTCTGGCCTGCATTTCTTGCTGTGGATTTGCCAGGCCCAGCTCTGTTCGCCCTTGGATAAGCCCCGGGCTTTGGATTAGTGAAGTGTCGTCTGCCACAGCAGGTTGGAGCAGACGGACTGGCTATGGCTGAGGACGCCGAGCAAGGCGATAGTCCGAGTGGCTCGCCCGTCTCTCCCGATCCTCAGCATGAACATGGACATTTTTTCACCAAGAAAACCTTCCACAGGCCAACCTACTGTCATCACTGCACGGACATTTTGTGGGGGCTGATTGGAGTTGGATATGTGTGTGAAGGTAAGGGTTGCCTCTTTTATGCTATCCGCTCGACTTTCGTCCACGTCTTGGTTGTATTTTCCCCCCTTGCTCCTACGTTTTGGATGTAAGGTAGTACTAATAACCCAAATGATTGTCGCATTCAGAACTAGGGTAGCGATGTTTCTTATGGTCCTGTTTAATAGTTTGTTAGTTTAAGGACTCGTTTATAGCAGTGCGATATGGAATGGTAGGACTAACAGAGTACACCACCGGTTCCGATGCCATGTCGGCTCAGGGAGGTCGCTTAGCTGGGGTCCATATTGGTTGGAGTAGGGATGGATGTCGGTGGCGAACGCGCGTTAGCAGCAGCAGCAGCGGCGGCGGCAGCAGCAGCAGTCGAGCAGGCAGGCAGGCCGAGCTGTGCCGGCGACTGGCGAGCAAAGTACAGCGCGTTCAAGTTGTTAATAGTGTATGTTTCGCGTTCAGGTAGAATGGTGTCAAACTTTTACTGTGAGCGCAGGCTACACAGAGCCAGTATAAACCCTCGCCAGAAATCAATAAGAAACACTGGGCCTCCATTTTACCATACTTTACCACCATTGCTGCGACCACCACATTACAGCCACCATGACTTTTCCACCATTTTCACAATTACAAACCACCAGATGGGGACTCAGACTAGTCAAATGAATAAGAGAAGCACATTTTTGTAACTGTAAAAGGTGGAGCATAGCATTTTACATGCAACAGTATAATCCTTTTCTCACTTGTTATTTTCGTTTGTGATGAATAAAGTATTAGTTTTATTTGTAAGTAATAGTGGGTGGTATTATTAAAAATATTGTTATACAGCGAAAGATGTTTTCATTTGCAAATATATATTGATTAAATGGGAGAAGTGATCGAAACATTTTGATTTTTGCAGTTGTCACAGAGGTTATTTCAGGTAATTGGATCAACAAAAATAAGCAGCTGTTTACTATTTTGGGTGGTAATAATTCAGATCTATCTAAGTGGAAAGCTGGCATTGCACTTCAATTCTCCACTTAGCCTATGTCCCCTTCTTTGTCCTTTATCTCTGCCACTTTGGACTTTTAGCATTTAAACATAAACTAGAAAAACATATTACACAATAAAATTTACTGAAAATTTTACTGAAATAGTAATGCTAGAAAGGATGAACAACTTTTGAAACCATTTGAAGACTGTCCACTCTCCAGAGTACAGTGTAGTAGCTGTGGCAGATTTACTCAGAAGGCTGCTGATAATGTATCATGAACTCTGAGTGTTTGATAGTTTTACTACAATATAAAATACATAGTGTGATCAGGTTAACAGTACACTTTTTCCATACCACTAAGAATCATAGTACATTGTGTTGTAAAGGGACGTAAAGGTATAAGGCATTTATAGTACATTGTGTTGTAAAGGGACGTAAAGGTATAAGGCATATTTCACAAAATAAATTTGTTGCACCAGTTGGCACCATTGGTATATATTAATATTATGATATATCAAGAGACTTTTCATGATGCACTTTTTCCTCACCAGCCAATATGGTGATGTATTGTTCTAACAAGAGACCATATCATACCAGAAAGCATTATGGTACATTGTGACATTATGTTTAGGACACATTTCACAGAAGGGTTTGTACACCAGTCAGCACCATGGCTATAGTATGTTGTCAAACTTTAGAATACCTTTTTGTCATGGCAACGCAATGAACATTATGGTACACTATCTTTCAAGATGGTAATATTATTAAAATCATTAAACGTTGCTGCAGTTTTTTCTGACATGTTGCATTAACCAACATGCAAAAGTTCAAATAATCTTCATAATGCAGCGAGTCAGCTATATTATTTTAACAAGTGTTGAATAAAATTCTTACCTGATAAATGTAAGATTATTATATCATGCGCACGGAAAAGTTTTTATGTCCAGTCATTATTTTATTATGACAGCATTAATTATTGAAATGTTATATTATTTTGCATTTAAGTGCAGAGGTGCATTGCAATGTAAACTGTGCTAGTCAGTACACATAAAATAATATGCTCTGAAAGAAAAGGTTTTTCTTAACTAAATGCAAAAGCATTTTTTTATAATTACTTGATACTCATCAAAGACTGTTAGAGTGTAATACTAACTGTAGTTATACTAATACAAAAGTATATCCTGCTGTTTTGTTACAACTTTCAACACATAACAAATATTTAATTTTAAAGAGTAAAATCATGTCAGATGAGACTCCATAGAATGTCTTCTTATCTTTATAGATGGGTGAATCATACTCCGTTACAGAAGCTTCTGTGTTTTTGCATGAGGTTGGTAGAGAGAGAGAGCTGAAATGCGTGTTGTTTTTACTGACAGGTTATTTTTTTAGTGTTATGTGCCATGTTTTCAGTTTCCTGTTGTAGGCATGATGGTTTTGCCTCATTGATCATATACACAAATGCAGATATTGGCTCGATTACTTGTGTACTATATTAGGCTAGAAAGTGATTAGTATTTTTGTGTTTGTTTTAATTAAAGACATATCTGGGATGCCTTACACAGTGAATATAAAGATAACAACATTAGGTAGGAACATGGTGGACATCTCCGTCATCATTTTCCTCTTGCTGACAGTTAAAATAGCCAGCCGATTTGCATTTTTTGCACAAACTATAATTATAGAACCTAATTAAAAATGGAATCTCTTTGGGTTAAGAATACCTGCACAAAATAGAATTTCTGATAGTTGTGAGTGTGAATGGGTTTATTCAATGTGATATTGTACAATGTAATCTTTTTAAATTAGATTTAGAAATATAATTCATAGAATTTTCATTCCAGATTCTCTTTCACAGCTGATTCTGCCTGTATTATAATAACTTAGAAATACAGTATTCAGTAATCTACAAATAATGTAGTTGAAAAAGAAGAGAGCTGATAATGCAAACAGATGAGATGGACCAGTCAGCTAATACACTGACAGTGAGTTTAGCGGGTTGATTTCAAGTGTTAATTCTGTAGTACTGCTGTAACAAGTATCTGTACTTGAAAATGTAATAATGACGTTGGGGTATTTGGTTTTTGGCCTAAAGCTTTGTTTAACAGTGCAGCACACCAATGTCTTAATCTTAATGAAGATTAAACTACAAAGATGCATTTCAGGAACATTTTAGGAAATAATTTCATTTGGTATCAACACACTCTTCTCTAAGCAAAATGGAGGTGTGAAACATGCTAAGTCAAGTGAAATTAAAAATTAGTGTAATAAAAAAGTGCTGTCCTAAGATGAGGCAGTATATGAATCCATTAATTTGCAGATCAAAGTTATGAAAATACAGACTGGGTTATGCAGGAGCTTGTAAAGAGATCTTGTTCCAGCAACATTTCCTTTTCAAATTTTTATTTCCGCTAAAGAAATGAAAAAGGGCATTTATTTAATTCCTTTGTGCCCTTCTTAGAAAATAGTGCAATGTATTGACAGGGACTTGATTCTGAACTGCCTTTGTTCCCCCTTTAATTGTTTCTGCCATGTTTTCAGGGTCTTTCAATGTCTGAACTATATTATTGTTCCTTCTGGTAATCCTGAGAGTTTTCTGACCAATTGTACTGATGCATCAACTTAGTTTAACAGCCACTAGCACTTGAGCTATTAGGAGGCTTTGCAGGTGGTAGAGTGCTTACACAAGGATGTAGCCTTCCACAGTAGTTGGTCAGAGGAAGTGTGGATCCAATGCCCCCATTATAAGCTACTCTCGTCCTGCAATGACTATTGTTGCTGATATGGCATTAAACTCCAACAACCAACACATAAAACACCAGTTTGCATTCTTCTGTTATACCAGAGCCCTATGTTTCAGACAGCCTTTAAGTCAAGGAAGGTGTTTGTATTGTGGCATTAATTTATTTATTGGGACAAAAAGATGTTGTAGTCATATGATAAATATCAGTGTGCACCATTCTTACAGCAAACTTTTAAAAAGTCTTAGTGCTTATTAAGATCTGTTGATGTAAGCCTGTGTTTTCTAGTTCTGTACTAGAGCAAGTGTTGAAAGTAAACAAAATCTTATAATATTTTCCAATGACGTATTATGTCTCCATTCTCTCTCCATATGTCATCAGTTTGCGAGAGTCATATTTTCACTAAATCATCAATTTAGCATAAAACTGCTCACCATGCCCCTGCCTCCACACACACACACATGTCTCCAGTTTACCTTGAGGCTATGCATGGCACTTTGACAACCTACAATCAGACTAAAACCTGTGTTTCAAGTGAAAGAAGCATCTTTTACACACTCATTTCATCCAGAAAGCATGGTTTGTGACTATCAAAGCTGTGCAAAATATTACAGTAAAAGAGTAAAGGGTATATGTTTTAATACATACTTTAGAAAATAAGATCAAGGGGTTTGATGTGTGTGATTATAGTAGCGATGATATATTTGTTTCTGCTTGAACTAGGATCTATGGTAGGAAGCGAAGACGCAGAGCTCCAAAAGTCTTACCATCAGACCCTAGTCAGAAGTATTTGGGCACCCAGTAGAGTAGTGCAGTACAGAGATCCTAGTTCAGATCATGTTTTGGGACACTGTATAACACATTTGCAGGACTGGTAGTCAGAGGTTTTCTCAGGATACTCCATTTTTCTTCTCCCTCCCTCTCCCTTTATAATGCCAAATCACCTGTAGATGGAAGCACTTTCCTGCTAAAGCAACCATCCAACCAACCATGGAGGTATCATCATCATCTGCATGTATAGTTTACTAAGGCATTACACATCATGTGCTTGAGAGATTACCATGCAGTTGCACTATCACTCTCTCCTCACTCTGTCTGACAAACAGTCAATCATATTTAAGATAAAATACTGTGGTTTGTATTGACACTTATGATTGGCCAATGACATTGTACACAAACATCCAACGATCAGCATGAATGAAAACGAAGAAAGGACATCAAGAAAATAAAAGGTCTGGGTCAGAGAGTGAGAGCACAGCTAGAAACGAACAGTAAAATCTCAGAATTTGGATTATTTTTTGTTTTTATTTTGTTTTTGCCTTGTGGTGTAGAGCATTAGTGGCTGGGTCTCACTCCAAGGAACTGAAACTTGGGAAAACAGATACAAAAAAAACAGCTTACAGATTCTTCACTGAAGAATTAAAAATTAAAATTTTGTTAGTTTTTGTTGTTTGTTTTATTAAAATTGATACTGTACAAACAGATGAAACACACTGCTATACTTGCATGGTGTGTATTGATCCAGTAACTTTACATTTGTTTACTCTCATATTGACAAGGGATATAAAAAAACCCTTATTTCTGGGAAGGGGTATAAAACTCACAGAATTTTAATGAAAATATAAATACCCCAGCATTATTCACTTAAAAACTTAATCACTGCATATTGATAACTTGCTGGGATAATTACATTTGATGTAGAAAAAAATCTTAATGGAGAGGTGGTTTGCTGGTTAGCCATCTGTGCATAGATGCTAAGTTCTTGTTCTCTGCCTCATACATACAGGATTAGAGTGCTGTCTTTATATTGATTTGGTAAAATTTAAAATCTTTACAACACATTACTATAAGAATGTTACTTTCTTCTTTTCTTATGTTGTTGGTTTCGTAATGCAGCTGATGGTAAAAGACTAAAAATTTGGCATGCACAGAGTGGTGATGGGAATAACTGACTGAAATGGGGGACCATATGAATGTTATAGTGTGTATGGATGATGGCTAGAGATAGTACCTTTGAGGGGATTTTGCAGGAGAGCTGATTCTTAGCTGACGGTTTTCACTTCAGGCTCTGGGAGCTCTTCTCAAACACATCTTAGATAATAATAATAATGTGAACTGATAACATGCAGCATCACAACCAAGATGGATCGCACTCTCTGCGGAGACCAATGATGATAAATGAAAGATAGCAGACAGGGGACGGTGAGATACGTATAGGCACGCTGAACAACACAAAGATGAGGTACAAGAGTAGAACGTAAAGCAATGGATGAAGGTATGAAGGGATATAGGTACTGTAAACAGTGTTAGATGGAGGCATTACATGATGGTTAGCATGACAGACATTATTGCAAGGGAATTAAGAATAGTAATTTGGGGATAGTAATTTGTGAAAAGATATGTTTTCAGAGAGCGTTTGAGTGTAGTCTTCGAGTCAGACTGGTGAATGTGATGTAGAAGAGAGTTCTACTGCTTAGCAGCTCAGCGGGAGAACGTCCATTGTGGGTATATGACTGTCTTTGTGGGAGGCAGGGAAAGAATGCATGGCGAGCGAAGGTTTCAGGCAGGGGTCTGGACAGACAAGATTTCAGTAAAGTAGTGGGGGGAGGAGCCTTCAAAGAATCCATAGCATACTGCTATCAAATGAACACTTCTCTGGTTGATACTTCAAACCCTTATTTGTGGCTTTAGCGCAGATCACTGTAGTCTAGGTGACCATCTAAAGAGGATAGGCATCACAAACACAGTTTAGTGTGAGTGGAGGAACATTAGTCAGAACCCATTCTGGATTGGCCTATGCATCAAGCATGGCCTGAGAAGTATCCAGTTACTGAAAAGAGTGGAGCAGAGTACCTGTCTCTGAGGGAGAAACAAAGTGGGCTACTGGGGAAAAATGTACCATTGAACTGCTAGCAAAGAATGCCACCACTGGCACATCAAGCATGTATAAACCTCTTGCATTAGTCAACTACTCCTGTGTCATCATCAACCTGGCAGAGCTGAGACAGGCTTTTGGGAGACACCCACAGAAAATAGTCAAAAGACTCAATTGGCTTTCATTCCAAAAATGGAAAGAGAATCATTGTGCAAAAAGAGGTTACAGACTGTGCACAGCAGACTGCAGCTGGCTTATTTCCATCAGGGTTACAGCCAAAGCAAACAGCTGAAAAAGTACTGGGACATCAGAGGAAGAAAATTCAGTTTTAGATTATAATGACATCCTCAACCTTAGCTACAAGGAAAAGAGCCTAAAGAAGGACAAGCTGTCTTATCTAGGAGTAGGAAACCAGCATCATCAAACAAAACATCTTCTATGCAAGAAAACATAAATGGAAAAAAAACCCAATTAGATGAATGAACAGTGCAAAGTTAGAGAAAGGGGAATGGCACAAGGAAACAACAAGATTACCAACAACACTATTAAAGAGCAAGTCTACTGTGATTAAAGATGTTAAAAGGGACCTCTTGACAAAACTCTGCTGCATTGAGAAGATGGATCGAGCATTGTCAGAAGCTGTACAACCACCCCATTTCTGATGGTAAAATAGTGTTAGAATGCTACTTGGGGAAAAGAAATCCAGAGCCATTGTTCACATTAAGGAAAGAAGTAGAAGAGACAGTCTTCAGCCTTACACCTAAAGAAAGAAAATTGCTGGAAGGGGTTGGCGATGGGTGCTGAAGCATAGTGGTAAAGAAAGAGGAAGAAAGTTTGGGAAGCATTATAGTATTCTACAGAATAGACATCATCCTATTCTCAAAGACAGAAATGCCATAACAAGTCACATCAGCAACCATAGCAAGATTAGGCTCAAAGTCATCTAAATAGACTAAAACCTTGAGCCAAAAGCTAGCAAAAGAACAGTCTGGATTCAGACTGGAATCCCAGCAGAGCACCTTTTATGGACTACTAGATCAGTGAAGTTTTTTCTGGTCAAAGGGTATTAAGGTTGTCTTCTTTCACATGTCCTCTTCAACCTTTTCTTTGAAGGCATCATGCATGAGACACTATGCAACCTGTAATTGACCATCTCTGTAAGAGCCAAAACTGTCAACATCTTTTGCTTTGCTGATAACATCAATCTGTAGCGAAGAAATCCAGTATTTAATTGACACATTCATAGCAGAGAAGTTTTGGGAGTGGAGGAGATCTTGCAGAAAATCAAATTCATAGTTAATAGCTCATCTGTCTCTCAGAAACCAAAAAAGGACAAACTGCTAGGAGTTGAAACTTTCAGATATCTTACATAAACTTTCACAAAGAGTGGCTGATCAGCAAGAAATTAGGCCCAGGCTTGCGCAAACAGTGGTTGCCTTGAACAAACTCAGATGGTACCTAGGAGTAGGAGCAACTCCTTGGTTAATAAGAACCTATTGGAGTTAAACTATATTTATCATCATAGTCTCACCAAGACTGTAATGCACGACATGGTAGAGCAGAGGTTTTCAAACTGTGTACGTGTACCACTACTGCTATGCGAAGGTATGACGGGTGGTATGTGAGCACCATGCACCAAAAATAAATAAATGTATATATATATACACACATTTTTGGGGGCTGTATGTAGGGTTGGGAGGTGGTACTCGGTCAGTTTGAATTTTTGAAAGTGGTACTTGTCTGGAAAAGTTTGAAAACCTCTGTGGTAGAGGGAGGCAAAAAGGATAGGTAATGCAAAAACAGGTCCAAAAACATTAAAGAATCAAAACATCTAGATACTGCAACCCTGCTGTATTCATCAGAAGGCCACCACAATAATAATAATAGTGAAGATTGTTATAGCGCATATTCACACTCATAGAGAGCATGCTCTTAGCGCTTAAAACAAGGAAGAGACGTGGACTAAGTAGATACAGAACAAAGGGGACGAAAGAAAACGACAGTACTGACGACGAAACAGAAAACAAAAGGCATCAAGTAGCAGGAACAGAGAAATATAGTGATTCTGCTGAGAAAGATGGGTAAAGTAGCAAGAGGGAAGGGGGGGGGTAAGAAGGACTAGCATTGTGGACTATGTTAGGAGTAATACTCAAGGAAGAGGTGCGTTTTCAGTGCAGATTTGAAAGATTCAATTGTAGGAAGGTGGCGGATATGAAAAGGAAGAGAGTTCCATTGTTTTGCAGCACAGTAGCCAAAAGTCCTGTGACCATATGTTGTTGTTCTGGTGACAGGAACAGTTAGGATACGGTCGTCAGAGCGTAGTTGTCTGGACGGAGAGTAAGGGATGAGAAGTTCAGAAAAATAGTCAGGACAGGAGCCAGCAAAGAAATTAAAACACAGCACAGACAGTTTGTACTGAATGCGAGAACAGATGGGTAGCCAGTGTAGAAATTCTAACAAAGGAGTGACATGGTCCCTTTTCGTGGCTCTAAGCACCAGACGCGCAGCAATAGAGAACAAACAATAGAGAACCCTATCAGCTGCTTTGGCTCTCATGGCCCCACTTCATTGGCATATGTTAAGGATCTAAACTAATGTGTATAAAAGTTATTAATACCAGCTGGTTTGTTAGTGTAACCCATTTTATTGTTGTACATGAAAATCACTTTATGTTTAAATACCACATAGCTTTTTTGTTGTTTTTAATGCTACTTTCATGCCTGTTTTAAAATGTCAACACAAGAGAAAAAAGCTGACAATTAAGCCTATTTCCCTTAGTTATTCCATAATGACAGATTAATTGTGAGTGCACACAGATTATGTCTTGTGGGGAAGACTTAGAAAAGTAGGGCAGTGAAAGTAAACTAGTTTTCACCTAGGGGAGGAGTTTCTGTTCCCTCAGTATTGTGTCATTTAGCTTTTATTTCAATGAACAATCAACTCCAGTGAAATTTACTTTTTTAATCCTGTTAGCATTTTGAGAGGTGTATAAGTTCTTACCTATATTTTCTCTCAATTAAGTTTACACTTTGAAGTAGATCAAAGGTCTTTTTGACCAACCATATAGCCACAGCATGACATAGTCATTGTATATTCTCTGGATATCTTTATGCTTTTTTTTATTATTCAGCTTTGCCAGTTGACATTTGTGGAAGTTACTTTAATCATTCAATTGTTTAATGGAGCCAGTTTGGATAGTTATGTATGAGAGCAGCAGTCCATGAATGTACTTCTTTATAGGTAATTCTTGTAACATTTTAGAGCAGTGTCTAATTGTTTGCCATCATTATGAAGAACAGAGCGTCACCTTCCACAAAAGTCATTGTTTAGTGGCTAGCTTCTACAAAACATCTGCACAATTTACTACACAAGTTCTGTTTTGGTGAATGATCTATAAACATATCTCTTGCACCAAACACATGCCTTCACCTACACTGGTCCCTGTGCTTAGAAATTTCTACACTTGCCCCTCTGCCAGACAACCTCTTTCAATGGTTTCAAGAACCAGCTTAAAATGTATCTCTTCAAAAGCCTTTACGGCTTTAGTATTTGGAAGCAACTCACCTCAACAGTGCCTTGAACTGTTTCAAGGGATCAGTGCACTATACAAGTCTCCTAGTACAGGTATTAGCATAATGTTCAGACTACTTAGAAATCAACTATTCCTATCTTCTTCCTTCCTGACAAGGCACCTTCTCTAAAATCTGAAAGAAATCAGGCATCTCTAGTAGCCTTTACAAATGGTTATTTGGATGCATGGTTATTCCTAAGAGTGCATCATTTCTTGTAACAGGTTTCCATTTGCTCAATTTAGATCTAGGGGTTGTCAGAGTTTCAAATTTCTTCACCTGCTTTATAATTTGCTGCATACAAAAGATTTGCTGGATGTGTCATAGCTTTTATGATTTTTTTTAATCAACGGACCTTCTTGCATTTCTCTCATGGAGGCAAGTTTTGCAGGTTTTTGTAAACCTGGTGAGGCGATGAAATTTAGTGATGGAAAGGGATGATGGTCTTTGCACCACTCACTGTTAAAATCAGTCTTTGAAAAGTGGGAAGTATCTTCTTTTCAGTTGTTTCATAGATCTGCTGCAGGATGCATGGGATTTTTAGTGATTTCAATGTTGCTTTTATCATCATCATTTTTATTGCTCCCCTGCTATTTCTTCTTCATTTTTGCGAATTCTCCTTGACATTTTTCATCAAAATAAAAAAGCACATATATTTGGATCACTTATGTCTTCTGCTTGAGAACTGTATGCTTTGTTTAGGATTTCTATCATTTTTAAGACTTATAAGGCTTCTCTCATATTGAGCGACCTGAGTGAACTGTATCGACTAGGTGCAATTTTTTTGGAAAGAGGAAGGGAGATTTGGAAAATCTATACACTTCCATTAACTGTCATACTGTTTACCACTTAAGGGATGGAGTTCAGTTTGGAAATGTTCAGGTAAAGCTATGATAGTGTTTTGACCCATTTGCACACATCACGCCAGTGTGAAACAAAACATAATTCATTAAACTTAGATCTGCAGCATACTGCGAATAAATAGGGTGCAAAGTGTATGGCATGTATATGCAATGTTATCAACATCCTAACAGTACAGACAGTAGGACAGGCAAGATTATGAACATAACAGTAACACTGTGTAGCAATCTAACAGTGGGTGGCATTGAACATGAACTGGTAGTCAGTATACCTCATGAGATGTGTAACAACGTTAGTCATACATTTACAAAGAACACTGTGAACAGCTTTGTTTTGAGCACTTCGAAGGCAGCTGGGAAGAAAAATGTGCATTTAAAATATAAATCCAGACATGAAAATTTTCAGTATATGGCTGACCTGCAGAGTTCAAGAAAGGCAAACTACATTGATTTGATGGTCTAAAGAGAGTAATCAATCAGTGCAGGCACCAAGATTTCTTACAGGGAAAGTGAGATTAGTGCTCTAGAGATTTACAAATATAGTAGATGCAGACAGTTGTAACTTTTTATTATTTTTCTGTAATTTCATCAATCATCTTTCTTAAACTGACTAAGCTGTTTTGTGTGTGGTGGCATGGATTTGAGAGAGCTGAGACTGATGATTCTAGTAATAACTGGAATGAGCTAGTTTAGACACGTAGTAGTATTGTAATTGCTCATGTTTCATTGAACATTCATTTCTGTTTAGCTTGCTATCAATGGTTACTTTGTGCAGTTATCTTTTTTCCACCATTTATTTTTTAGCTGGGCTCAGATAGAGAGTGACTACACTGTTTTCCTTGTCTATATATTTAAAAATTTAATTTTGATAGGGTTGTGAAGAGGTTGGGGGAGGGATTTTTGGTAAGAGTGGATTGCTGAAGTCATGGAAAAGTCTGGTTGTGTTTTTATTTTGTTATTATTTTAAATGGAGCCTTCCACCAGTGTCGGCATATCTTTTCTTACTTAACTTTTAAGGTCATCTGAGAGTGGTGCATTACACATTAGAATTGTTGTTAGCTCATAACAGTTAATGAGAAGTGTCTACTTTTGACATCTTCATTGATAAACACAGATAACATTCAGAGATTTTTGCGAGAGGTGATTCTTCTTAGTCATTAATTCAGTTTTTCATTATTTACAGATAATAAACATTCTGAAGTGAGATGGAATTCTTGCATATCCCTATTTCTTTCAGTGTTGCATGAGGGTACTAGTTTTGGTTTTAAAAAAAAAGATCCAAGGCCTATTTGGCTGTGAGGGGGAGAAGAAAAGACTCAGAAGCACATTGCCTGTGGCTGGGCCAGGAGCACAGAGCAGGCCTGCCAAGCAGTTATTGATTCTCTAGGACCATTGCCCAATCCAGCCATTTTCACACTGCCATAACCCATTTCACTGTGCTGCCCTCCCTCTCTCTCTCTCTTTTTATCCCGCCCTCACTCTGTCTTCTGTCAGTGAGAAGTTGTCATATCAAGAATAAGAGAAAAGAAAAGCAGACATCTTTCCCATGTATTTTATTTTTTCCTTTTTCTGTTCATTCTTTCTTTTTCAGTATTTTTTCTTTCTTTCTCTGTGTGCACAAATGGGTGCACATGCAGGTGTTTGCATGTATGAGAGAGAGAGGACACTTCATTTCACTTTACACCTTTAAAAGCTAGTGTGGTGCATCATTTTACTAATGATTAGGTAAAGCTTGGTGCAAGTCGAAGATACACCACTTCACTTTTCACCTGCAAACATCACCATGCACAGAAACAGGTCAAAATCATGATGTCACATGATGGACACAAATATGCCTAATTAACATATGGTTCCAGTTCTCCCATTGGTCCAGGTCTTCATAGCATAAATGTTCTAACATTTTTGCCATTGACCTCTTTCTTGGAAAAAGATTTTGCACCTCACCAATATTTTAAAATTAAGAGAAAAGATGTGTGCAGCACTTTGTTTCGTTCTTGCAGCTTTAGTTTTTTAGTATAGGAATTGTAAATTGTTTTTTGAGCAGGAGATAAGAATGTAAACTGACAAGAATTTTAATTTTATACTTTGAAATTTTTTTGTACAGTCCATCATTATTTTTTTCATTTTTTCACTCCAGGCCTTAAGATGTTTTTCAGACAAACTGATATTTATTGCAGATAGCAATTTATAAAATAATATTTAATGGACTTACAGTGGGCGGCCCAAAAATCACTTGAGTTTGACTTCAGCCATAATATTATTTCATGTTCTGAAAATTTTTTAAGGTACTAGAAGACTTATGAAATCTTGACAGGAAAGTATATTAATAAGCCCTTGAAGTTGTGCCATATAGTTAAAGAGTTTTGGTATAAATTGTCATGTCTCGGATAAATAATGTCTTGATTATAGTCTTGATGTATCAGACAAATGGTTTGTGGAAGGCAGATAATTGTGAACATATGCCAAACATAATTTTTGTTCTTGTCATTATAAGACAATGTGAATTACAACTGAATGCAATAAATTGCTTGTTTCTATGCTTGTTTATATATGCATTTTAAATTATCATATGACCATTCATCAGATTTTTAAATTTACACAGTAAAAATATACATTGGAGTAAATAATGTAGAAGGCTAAGATGCAGGATAATTTTATTTAATTGACAAAGCTTAGTTTATAGTTAGTTCATTGTTATTTCCCACACTAAAGGAAATAATGTTGCTATTAATATGTGCTTTTCATCTGAAAAGGTAAAAAAAAACAAACCCACAGTGTATTTTGTGTCAGAGTAATGACAATACTACTGTCTATTAACCTGCTCTCAACTCAGCTTTATTTCACCCTTTGACTGGGTTACCCATGATCCTCCACTTCCTACTATCTTAGGCATCACTTAGATTCTTTGTTCGCCAGTAACAGTTCAAAATCTGTTTATACTGGTCAAGTTTATTTAAATACACTTCATTGTTATCCCTGGAATGTCATTTTAGCATGTTGTGTTTGTGAGAGGATTGACATTTTAAAAAAAGTTTATCAGCATGTATTTGTTATTACTTATGATTGACACTTAAACTTTTCCTTGTACAAGCCTCACCTTGGAATTTTGGAAAGTTTTTTTAAAACTTAATATTTTGAGAAGACTTCCATGTCTATTATATCTTCTGTGTATGTTTCAGTGTGTAATTTTGTGGTCCATGATCGGTGTATGAAGACAGTGGTTTCTCCTTGCTCCAGTATAGCCGCAAGTCTCATCAAAGTAAGCTGCTAGTGTGGATATAAAAGCAATCATGAATGTTGAAAGATGGAAAGATGGCTTTGATGTTTCTTTAATTGTAAGACAAGATCATGGAATTTTGTTTTAGATGATAATAAGATAATTAGGAAAGGTTTTTTAATACCTGTGAATGTTGTACAGTCCTGTAAGGAAAAGATAAATAATTTTTAAAAAGCCTCAAAACTCAAGAAATTGCCTTTAAACAGATGTTAAAAGAGCTTAAGGATTTTAATTTAAAGTGTTTGCCTTTATTTTTGTTTTTACCAGAACCCAGTGGCCCACTGCTGGTCAGAGCCTGGCCACTTTAAACGAAAATTCTGCAATGTGTGTCGCAAACGTCTGGAAGATAGTGCTGCCATACGCTGTGAAAGTGAGTGTGAGCAGTATTAATCAATTTTTATGCACAACAGCATACGTCTTTGCTTTTGACACCTTTTCATTACATGGTATGTTGACTTTTTCTGTAAGCAAAGTATTGACTGTTATAAACATCAGAATATATTAAGAGTCGAATCTTCATTTAGGATGCCAACATAATTATACTTTTAAGTTGGTAGATTAGTATGTCAGTCTGTGGTACTCAGTTCTGATGCTGGTTTGCCATCACGCACTTAGTCCAGGTCAGGGTATGTTGTTCATCTGCATGATTGCAGCTTTGGTTTGTTTCAGTCTGTGAATATTATGCACATTTGGACTGTCAAGATTTTGTAGTCAGTGATTGCATGGAATGTGCAACTTACCATCCAGACAGAGACAAGGTATGTTCAGTGTTGAAAAGCCTAACAAAACAGTTTCTAGTATATATAATTTTGGATTGCTGTCATGGGAATGTGCATGTTTTTATATAGTCTGGATTTGTTATCTTGCCACACACAAAATACCTACCAAAATTGCCTTTTGCCCCTGCCACATATAACTGTCACTTCCTGTACAGTTCCACCTGTTATATTGATGATCATGGTTTCTAATTGACTGCCTAATATAAGGAGAGCAACCTTGAAAACAGTAGACAAGTCTTGATGAATAATACTTCCTACCTGGGACAAAATGTTTAAACAGTTTTCAAACATATTGCAGTCTCTTTTTCATCCGAACATACTTTTCTTTCTCTCTCTTTCACACGCACACACAGGCATCAGGCTTGTGTACTACATATCTGATGAATTTCTCCAAGTGACCATGCATTAGATATGTGACATTCAAACTGAGTTATTGCCAAAATAAGGACTAGTGCCATGAGGGGGATAAGGAATAGGCATAGCTGGAAGATAAGTGACAGCAGCAAGCTATTCACAGTGATATACAGTTCTTTAAGCAAAGTTTATACTTTGAGTATGTTGAAGGTAGTGATTCGCAGTTTTTTTGCTTGTAGGTAAGACTCTAGTAAGTCATGTTGTTGACTATACACTTGTTATTTTGCCACCCTTACCTCTTACCAAGAATGTGTGCTGGAGATGTAGTGACAATATAACAAGTCTAGACTGTATTGTGCACAGGATTAATATTGACTCTTTTTAAAGTGGAGGAAATGCTTTGCTGAATTCATTAAAATTTAATGTTATAGAAAAATATACTTTTTTGCATTAAAAAAAACTCTGATTAAAAAATGCTTCAAAGCTGTGTGATTTATCATTTTTTTCTGAGCAATGTCTCAATACAATTTGCAGGGAAACATTGTGCAGTATCACCACTGGAGGGAAGGGAACCTGCCCCCGAACTCCAAATGTGTATCCTGCAAGAAGACCTGCTGGTCCTCTGAATGTCTGGCTGGCATGCGTTGTGAGTGGTGTGGTGTCACGGTACGTGGCTGTTCTCTGCTGATGTAACAGGATTTTCTGTTTGTGTTGCTTAATTGACGGGTTTGTCTGGTGCACACTTTTGCGCACGCAATTGCATGCTCATACATTTATACAGTTAAAACATGAAAGTATTTGTCAGTAAAAGCACAAGACAAAAATATTTGCTTTTTTTCCTTCCTTATTCCTTTAGTAAAAGTATTGTGATATTTGCTTTAGATGTTGGTTCCTAGTTAGTCAAGAACCAGAACAATTTGACTGAACAACAACCCCCCTCCCCCAAAAAACCCACTGCAAACAAACTAGAGTTGTATTTGCATGTAGACACATTAACATCATACACATATGGACAGTGTAAACACCACAACTGAAATGAATGAGTGTGACGTCCATTTTCAACAAAGATAAGTTTAGAGTTTAGACTTGTTTTGTACCTCTTTTTCCGTTGTAACTATGGCCTGTGAGCGTGCATTATTTGGGTATTTTTAACAAAATTGCTGCACAGAAGTTTTCTTTATTCAACTCTTCAATACGAGTGTATCGATGCAGTTGAGCTATAGTTATAAAGATTGCATTTGTGGGTGGGAACTGTAAGGGAAGAGTTGAAGAACATCGGCTATGTTTGCCAGTGAATTACCTACAAGAGTGAATACAAGTGTAGTGCCATTTTCTGCAAAGAACATTTTAAGAGTGTCATGATTTTATGAAATGATAAATGTGCTCAATGCATAACTTATTATTTATTATTATTATTAAAGTAGATTTATATAGCGCAATTTTCAGCCCCAGAGTCGACTCAATGCGCTTTCCAAAAAAAAAAAAAGCTTTAAAACAGATTGATACAGAAACCATGTTCAAACAAAGACCAAACTTATTAACAAACAATTATACAGAGACATTGCAACAAACAAAATTACAAGGTAGAAAAAGAAAATACCGCACACAAGCATGAACATAACATCTAAAGGATAACATTGAGAGTCATGGTGTGGCGGAGTCTACAGCTGTGAGCTAAACCATTCGACGAATGTCAGCAGACACAGTCACAGTGAGTGCAACTCAATACGCCCAGAGCACGCATGCATGTCCACATGACGACGGCGAAGACAAGCAGACAAATGGCCACCCATGTCCGGCGTGCACATAGATTGCTGATAGAGGCACCACCATATGCAAATGTAGTGTCTATAGAAGGACGAATGGGACGAAGAAACACATGAAGCCAGTAGTCGGTAACAGTTTGCTCAACCCAATTGAAAATCTGTAAGCGAGGCTGCAAATAATAATGAAATAATGATGTTGGCTTGTATAGCGCGAAATCGTGTCCTGTGGACAGCTCAAGGCGCTGACGTCAAAATAAGATGACGACAAAATGTGGGTGTGTAGCGGGCCGTCTCCTCCACGTCACAGGGCAGCGTCACACACAGCAAGAACACAGTCCTCAGCACAAATATCCAACATGTCATACAAGCCGGAATACACTCCATACAACAAATATCAAACATGTCATACACTCCACAGAAAATGCAACATCCAACAGAAGGCACAAGTTTCACTGGAACGCCAGCACACCCTCAAGTTCACTGCTGAACAAAAGTCAAGCGGCATGAATCCCACACCACTGCGCCAGTCATGAATTCTAAATTCAATAAGATTGTATCAAAGGCCATCATCGACTAGCACATTGTCCAAGCCAGTTGTCTGCACGCATATGTCCAGTTCCTGAAATACTTTCTTCAGCCGTCTGTCCAGTGCCGAGAAATGGCTGTCTATGTCTATCAAGACCGGGCGGATGGGGTCGGATCGCAACACCTCTTTCATGGCCCTGCTGAGAACACCATCCCGCAACAGCTGCAGGCTGTTCCAAGTGGACGTCCTCAACATACAGCAGTCTTGTAGAGGAGCAAGGATGGCGACTTCATCATAATAAGGGTTGCCGAAACTCAAAATATGACAGACGATACAAAAAAAACGACAGAGCCGTCCCCTCAAGCCAGTTAGGCTTCAAGTTTTTGTCCCTTTTCTGCATGTATCCTTCTTCCTGAAGCTTTGGTTCTTGTGTCTTTCTCAGCACCTATTAACCATTTTACTCAACTCTTCCCCTATCTTCTTACCTTAGTGTTGGGGCTGTAGTTATGAAGTAGCAAGTTGCTGCCTTGAAGTAAAATGGAAAATATGGGGCACGCAAGTCTTTGAGTAGTTATGAAGCAGTGGCAAGGCCATATCCAGGACAAAATCGGAAGTAAATTGCCCCTATGAAAAATGTAGGGTAGATCCACCTTCCAAGGGCAGAAAAAACAGAGGAAATGATGGTGTATGTTGTTGTGGTCAGTGCACTGAGGGGCAAAAGATGAGAAATAACCTTATACACTGACAGACATCACCCGTTGAAGAAGTTGTTTATGATAAGACACTAACTAATCTAGGGACAAGCTAGATTCAGAACAATGATATTTTGGTATTAACAGATGCCACTGATAGCATGCAGATTTTGACACTTCATTTTAGGACAAGACTCACTTTTGAGCATGAATTCATAAATTGGGAAAAAACCTTTTGTTTAAATGATTTACAAGCTCTGTGTATGTGTTTTTTTTTCTTTTCAGTTCATGTGAAAGAGATTTCAGGCTGGGAGGGAGGGCTTCACATTTGAGATCTAGCTTGTTTTATTGACTCATGAATTCCTTTCATTCAGTATCTTATTTGAATTCACTATATTAAATCTCTCTCACTCTCTCACAAGTATCCTTTGATAAGGGTAAAGCATTATCTGTATGTGGTCTAAAAGATATGCTGACAAATCACTTAAAAAAACTTAACATTTTTGAACCCATGTAACATAAAGCCTAACAAAAATACTTAATTCCAACTCTTATAGTCACCCATATTCATAATGTAATTATATCTGTCAATGTGGACATGTTTTGTTTGAAACTTTTGGATGATCTGCTTGAAAAATGCATGCATACTATTGTGCTTTGAACATGAAAGTATAGATACTGTTTAGCTGGAACCAAAATCTCAAGTGTTTCTCAGATGTGTAAATGGCAACTTAGGTATCAACCCTTCGGAATGAGTACATGATGGGAGTTGAAAATAATATTTCGGTAATACCAGGTTTCGGAAATTTGTGCCTTTAGCAGAGACTATGGTGTTGGGTGCAAAAATTGTGATGCCGATGAAAAAATGTTAAGGCGGCAAACACTGTAGTGTGACTTTATGCTTGTCAGGAAAATTTGAAACTCATTATTTTTAGAGCTGATAGTTGTTCTTTTTTTCTTTGTCATGAAACTGTAGTAGTTTAGGATTAGAACATGAGGTGTTCTTTTTGTGGCTTAAAGTTTTGTCCTAATAATTTTGTTATTTTTTATATTTTTTAAGTGAAATTGAAAATATTGTGAATTGTGAATGATAATTTATCTATTCTTAAACTGTTGCTTATTGGATGCCACTATTTTATATATGATATAATGGTACATACAGTGTATAATTATATAAATCTATTTTGTAGATCTAAGAGGCTGATGTGAAAGATGAAGTAATCCAGTCCTACTTAAGTGCTTACATATAATTAAGGATGGAAGTGAACTGCCTGGATGTGAGGCAGCTACCCCCATGTTTGCCCTGTGTTCATAACTACCAGTGTGCTGTACTGTGGTGTCCAGACCTTGAGAAGGTTGATTTACTTCAAGGCAGTTTGCTGCCACTTAAATAACTACAGTCGCAGTTTTCTCCTTAAATTAATTTCTTGTTAAGTTTGCTTCAGAATCTTCCCTAAATGTCATAGAGCCATAGATCTGAGTGTTTGTCATGTTGTTTTGTTTTGATGTTTGTTTAGGCACATGCCACATGCTACAAAAGTCTACCAGCAGAATGCAAGTTTGGCAGTCTACGAGAGATTATGCTGCCTCCTTGTTGCCTGACCATACCTCGCATGGATGTTCCCATGGAAACCATTTTGGGCATCAATCGCAAACCAAGTCAGTATCAGCTAAGCTATAATAAAGCAAATTTTTCTAGTATTCATACTTTCAAATAAATATTATTTCCATCATATGCACCATGAAATGGTAGTTATTCTCATTATCCTTTTCACAATATTCCACCACATGTTGAGAAACAGTTGAAATCATCCTGTCAGTTTGATGCAATCTTAGATGTGAATATATTATATGCATCTTAACTTCAGAGACTATGCAAAAATAGAAATGACCAAAATCAACTGTTCACCAGAACCAAGGACTATTATATAGCAACAACACCAGACATTTATAAAGTGCATCACCCACTTGACAAATAGCTCTGTGTGCTGCATTGTACACACACACACACACAATGATAAAATTGGGAACTTAGGATGCTGAGTGGTATGCTTAACATAGAAACAATGCATGAAGAATCACCAAAAAAAAGATGCCACAGATAAAAGTGGCTACAGAATTGCATATTGCATGACTAGTGACAATGTGTCAGCATGTCTACTGAATTCCTAAGCAGTACAGACCTGTTTACCTCTTTGGGTTAGCATAAATCATAACATGAAACCCTTAGAATTATGGGAATTACCATTAAGGATTTTTTTTTACATCTTTCTTTGTTTCTCTCAGTCTTGATATCTTTGGTTTTATTCTTTTATGTCTTATTGTACAGTGTGACTTGCCTACTACCACTCACTCAAAAACGTCACTCTGAAAGCTTTTTCAGGCACTGTGTCTATAGAATTCCCCTTGCATAAACTATGCTGGTCAGCCAACACTGATTAAGAGAATGAATAAATGGCACTAGTTGGGTTAGAAGAAGCAGATGATAGACAGAAGAGTTTTTTTGTAATTTTTACATCAGTTGGCTATTGTGAAGCCAATCAATGTCCCAGTACTCTATAACTTCAGTTTATTGCTTTTCTGTTCATGCCAACATTTTGTCACTGATAGGCAGAAAGCATGGTATTACTATCGCCTCTTCTATTGAGCAAACAACACTATGAAGAAAAACCACCCTAATAGTTTAGAGAATTTTCATGTTAAGTACCTTGAAATTACAACCAAAAAAAAAGTTTGTTTTTGGAGATGAGTAAGTACTGTGATAATCGCATATATGACATTAAAATTGCACTTATTGGTATGTTACCTAACATTTTAAAAACCAAAAGCAGAAGAACTCTGCTGCTGCCTTATAAAGATTTGACATCTGGCCACACTCTGGAGAATTTTATCCTCAGTACTGGTAACTGCAGCTTGTCATCTCTTCATAAAATGGGGTTGTGTGCTGAAGTCGTGATGACAGAAACCCCTGTAAAAATGAATGTGGTGTTAACAACTGCTGATGCTTCTACAAATATGATTTAAGTGGCTTTCTCAATTCCAAAAATTGTCAGTTGTTGCAGAAACAGCAGCAATAAAGCCCTCTGTAGTCAAATATAGCAAGAAAGAAATAATTAAGAATACCCATTCATTTTTTTTTTTATCTGTGACTGATAAAACACCTAATAAAGATAACAGGTTTTTCTTGAATTTAAAGTTTTTTCCGCAGAAGGATTACAGGTTGGTTGTCTTTCAGGTAAACAGGTCTGCCAGTGATCGCCTTTTCAAGGTCTATCTGAACTACAAAATTTTAGGAATGTGCAACAATTGAGAACTAATTTTACCAGCTTTTCTCAAAACACTTGTAGGTGTTATTAATGATGACAATAAAAACAACAGAAAATAGACCAGAAGTCATGGTTATCTTAGCACTTATGAAAACAAAAAATGTACTGAATGTCTTTTACACTTTGTGTATCTGATATGGTACCATAGCTTTAGCATTAATATTTATCTTTGAACATTTTGCAAAAACAGAGAACTAGGATTAAATTATATGACTTCAGCTTATACATATGACAGATTTCCTTTATAATTGCAAAACATAATGGTTGTGTTGATGTGTTATGGTATAAAATATATAATAAATAGTTTTCTCATGTTTGTTTTTCTGTTTTACCATGTTCCTTTCCTGCTGAAAATTGCATCACAGCCTTTCCAGGTAAGAATGGCTCACTTAACACTTTATCTTATCTGTTTAAAGTGTCTCATAATTCAGCTTGAAAGTTTTATGTGAAAAAAGAAGCAAATATTATAAATGACAAAATGGTTAATAAACATACAACTCATGAATAATTGTAAGATTGGCATCTATATCAGTTTTTTTTAAAACAAACAAACAATAATGAAATCAAGTAGATCTTCCTAGCAGAAGCAGGCCTACCATCAGAGGTGTAAAATTATTGATCTGCACACCATTGACTTGTACCATTGACTTGTTCTAACTATTCCACCCACACTGGTTATTAAAAAAAATTCACTTGTCCCCCGCCTTTTCCTTCTCTTGAAGTTATTTAGTTATGTGCCATGTGTCATCGGCCATATAGGAGCTACTTACACCAACTCTGGACCAAAACAGGCCTGCTTGCCAAGCAGCACATGTGACTATTCAGACTTAGTGTTGCTACCTAAACCAGCCTCTACCACTTGCACATTTTAACATGGACCTGGGGACATTAGGCCAGGCGCACCGCATGTTGCTAGATGGCCATTGTGTAGCAGCTAAAATATTAATATTTCATAAGACTTTTACCCAACTACATATTTAGCCATCCAGTTAGTGACATGCTTTGTATCTAGTTCTAGAATAGGATCCTCAACATTTTGCATGACATGCCTGTGTGCATTTTGATAATGGGTCTCTACAAAGGCAGAACAATGGCAAGTGAAGCTTGTATCATCATCAGTGATGATTGGTTGTCACTGCTACAGTACACTTTCAGCTTTAATCCTGTCAGTAAATAAGTATATTTTAAAATAGAGTGCTTCTGGACAGCTGTTTACCCTATATCACGATTTTTTGCAGAAATCCTGTAAAATATATCAAACACATTTTAAAAGAGACTGCTTGTTCATTGTTATTATGAAACAGATGTCACTGCTCGGGCATTTATTTAGTCTAGGACTGGGTTGATTTGACTTTTGGTGTTGTGGTCTTACGTGGAATGGTATGGTCATGGCAAGTTTGATTAGACTCTGGCAAGAGGTCAGTATAGCAGAGGTGATATGGTTTTTGGTCAAAATGACCAGCACCCATTCATTATTGTCTTTTTACCAGCGCACACCAGTCGATTGTGGTTTATTAATGACGTTTTTGCAGAAGTTTTATGTTTATATATATATAAAATGCCTGTGACCAACTCTTTGTGCTTTATGTTGGCATTTTGCAGAAATCATGTTAAAAAATATAAATGATTTTAAGAGAGCATCTTTGTCTACCAGGGTACATGTGTATTGATAGACTGCTCTTACTTGGAAAGTAAATTCTTCTATAAATCTTTTTTCGAGCGCAAAAATGGCAGAATAATAAGCATGACTAAACAAAAACAAAAATGACAAAGAAAAGCATCATTATATGGTTTTTAAGAGCTTTTTTTCAACATTTAAGTAAATGAACTTGATTTTATAGATTCTTGAAGTTATGGTTCATGGAATGAAAGCAGATTGGTGGAGTCTCAACTATAACCCACTCTCAGTTATGACCTGATTTGTGTGGATTTTAGTGAGTCTTCATAGGAAAGTTTTACTGTATTACGTTCACATCATTTAGGGGAAAGTGAGTGGGATGAATCATATATCCTGATGAGTTAAAAAGTAGTGTTATTCATCCTAAGTGGCCTTGAGAAGTTGTGCTTCTTTATTTCCTAAGAAGTTAAAAAGTTTGATTATGATACTTAAAAAAAAAAAAAAAACTCGTTGGGTAGTGTTTGTTTGAAAACCTTCACGGTCTGTGTAATTGTTGACAGCAAAGATAATAGAAAAAATGTGCTACCTCTAGATCAGGGATAGGGAAGAGCCTTATAAGACCCATGTAATGCAGCCTTAGTTGGAACTTATAATTCAGTAAATCTAGGAGCCTGTGGCCCATATGGTTGACCAAATATAGTAAGCTAATTTTTAAGTTGATAATTTTGTATGGCACGTGAATGTTATAAATATCCAAATGTCCCTCGTCAGAAAAAAGATTTTCCACTCCTGCTTTAGACCATGCTGAGTAGGGTTCTTATGACATTCTTTTGACAAATTTTATCAGTCCTTTGTTGCTGTGATTTGTCATCTGTTTCCATTCACACTTTGTACTTGATTAAAAAAAAGTCTTCAATTGGGTTTGTAGTATAAAATATATTTGAAAGTGGCAACAAACCATTACAGTGACTGAGGGACTTTGTCATGATTATTTGCCATCACTTGGCTACTGACTGCTGGGATTGCAGGCTGCTTTTGACTAAGCTAGTAAACACTTTAGCCACACATGGAAACACTGTGAGCTGATGATCTTGAAACAGCATACTTTGCTGCTCACTTTGGTGTCAGAATTGTGGCATTCATTTTGGTTGAAATGCCTCTCTGTTTGCTTAGATGGCATTAGTATTAGAGCTCTCTGTGGTGCCATATTTTTTGTGTCCTGCTGAGCTGACAAAATGTTATGTTTTTGGAGCAGTGCTGTGCATTTTGTTCCAGTGGCTGAATACCTTATGCTGATACTGCTTTTTATTCTGCCATAATTTCTTTTTTCTTGCTGTATTCCGTATATCTGTTGTATTTGTATACTGGTATTTTAGTAAATGGTGCCACCTACTTTGTTAGGTTCCATCTTTTTTTCTGTTTTGGCCAGCTCAGTTCTTCATTCCTGAGTGTTATTGCCCTTCATATGGCCTAGGCATGTTTTGGGGTATGAACCCAGAGATGTTTTGATGCTCATTTTGTGCCAAAAGTTGTTATTAGTGGTTTTTTACCATTTTAAAGAAATATTTTGCTCTCTTTTTATGAGAAATATGTATCTTTTTATTAGTCCTTTTGTTGAATCACAAAAGCATGTTTTGCAAATTTCAGAATATTTTTATTTGTTGTTGCCTATGATGGTGTGCAGATGTTAGATGCAGAATGCAAAAGAAGCTGTTGTGTGTTGTTTGGCTGAGAAACTCGCCTTCCCTTGCATGTGGATGTTTTTGAGTGACATGCCCCTGTTTTTGACACCCCCAGCTCGCACAGTTTCAGAAGAATGGTCATCCAGTGGGGATTCGAAGACAGAAGATGAGGAAAAAGAGCGCCGCTCACCTCGAGAAAAAGACAGCCGGGACAAAGATAAAGATGCTGATTGTGAGTTACTGTGCTGTTATTGCAATCAGTATAAAATTGTGTAATACATGTGTCTGTGTGTGTGTGTGTATTCTCACATATAGAGGTGTCCATACATGCACATTTATATACATTCAATAATATGCAGCATCAGCACCCATATTTATACTCAAAATATAATTCAGTAACATCTTGAACTGAGAAGTAAAAAAGTAGAGCAAAGATGGCAAGTTTTCAAAGTCACTCAAAAAGCTTAGCCACATATCTCTAAAGAGAAAGATTTCTGCTGATGTGGGAAATTCTATTGTTGCAGATGAAGTAATTCGAGTGTTTGATGGTAATGCTTCCATGAAGAAACGGCTGTATCGCACAATCACAGTTCCACGTAATGCCCCAGCTCAGGTTCTCCTGGTAAGAGACTGAAGTTTTAAGGTGAATAGGCAGGAAAAGGCAATAATTCCATGGTTTGGGCTATGTATTTTTATTTTACAGATATTTGATGCAACAAAATTACATTTATCATACCCAGATCCAATTTACAGGTCAATCCTTTATTATAGCTTCAAAAACAGTCCCAAGCACAAGTTAGAACAAAGGTATCAGCAACTTCAAAGTAGATCAGTGTTTTAGACTATTAAAATTAAAAAAAAAATTAGCAGTAGCTGGCAAGCATTAAGGGATTTTGTGCCGTGTACTTTGATGACAAATCTTTGATTTATGTACAATTGCCTGGAATGGGTTCATAAATTAAGTGATGGGTAAACATGATAACATTCTGTTATTAAAGCTTTTGATTGATTTTCTTAGTTTTCTTATATTCTTATTTGGACCCATCATTAACATATTTAGGATGGCTTGGATATTACTATGTTTTAACTATTTTTGTAGGAGGCAGCTCTCAAAACATTCCACATATCAGATGACCCCAAGAACTACTATGTCGCAGAGGTTTGTGAGTCAGGTTAGTTGAATTTATGTTAACCAGATTTTAACATAATGAATTTTCAATAAAATACCTATTTTATAATTACTGTTTACGAGGAATATTTTTCATTGCTATATACATTAGTTTTACCAAAATTATTCTGTTTAAGCATACAAGGGTATAGCCATATGTTTACTTGTACTTCACAAATAAGCAAGAAATGATCCAGGATTTTAACTGGAGCAGCAAGTTCTAACACAGCTAATGAATCTTAAGCACTTCCAAAGCCCATAATAAAAAATTTCATATTTTGGTCACTATATCATTTCTGTAAAATGCTCTGAGAAAATCATTGAAAAAGAGCTATATAAATGTTAATTATTATTATTATTTTTTGGCACTTATTGTTTGTATCAGAATCAGTCCTCTCTGTGCCGTCTGGCACATGAGGCAACAACAAGGGATCTCCATCTGGTTCAGTCTGCAGCTGTTCTGGGGGCTGTCGCGTGTTAGGCCTCTGTTCGTGAGGTCTTTCTCAATGGTTTGCCTCCATGTCTTCTTGGGCCTGTTTACTGTTCCTCTGTACCTGTGGTGTCCATTCCAAAGGTGTTCTGGGGATTGAGTCTGGAGCCATGTGGCACACGTGCCCTAGCCATTGCCAGAACTGCAGTTGGATTGCTTCTGCCAGGATGCATGTTCCTGCCCTGTCTTGCAGTTCATCATTCGAGAGGATGTTGCCCCAGAAGATCTTTTGTATGCGCTACAAACACTTCATTTGGAACACTTCTAGCTTTTTTTTTGGATGGAGGCTGTGGTCTTCCAGCACTCTGATCCATATAAGAGGACTCTAAGGAAATTACTTTTGAAGATCCTGATCTTTGTGTGGATGCTGAGACCAGTGGATCTCCAGATGATGATGATGATGTCAATTTATAATGCGCAGATATCCATTTCCGTTAAAAAGAATGCTCATTACGCAGCAAAAACAGAAGAGAAGAGAAGAAAAAATAAAACAACAGGAAAGTAAACAATAATAAAGACAGAAGTGGTGCTAGGTAGTTAAAGTCCGTCTTAAGTAAACAAATGAGTCTTCAGTATTTTTCAAAACATGGTTGACGAGGTGATGGTGGACAGTGACGATGGCAGAGCATTCCACAGCTTAGGTGCAGCGTTTGTGAAGGCCCTGGCAGGGAGACAGAAGCGTGACAGCTGTAAAGAGTAACTACCTCTTGCAAATAGTCAGGAGCAGTTTTGAACATGCAGGACTGAGCAATCAAAGCACTTTGTAATCAAGACGCTTGTTCACTGGGAGCCAGTGAAGGCTCTGTAGTATAGGGGTGATGTGCTGATGACTTTGCACGGGTGACAGTCCCGGCGGCTGTGTTCTGAACTCTTTGGAGTCGATCTAACTGCGTAGCAGGTATACCCCACAATGCACTATTGCAGTAGTCTAATCTCGATATGATGGTGGCCAGAGCAAGTGAGTTGGCAGCAGCGTGAGTCAGCATGGGCCTTAATCTACCTAAAGATGGGCTTAAGCATTGCAAAAGCTTGGTTAGCTTTGCTGATCCTGGTGTTGACTTCTTGTTCACAGTCACCGTTTGCTGTCACCTTCCTGCCCAGGTACACAAATTCTTTTGCATCGGCTAGTGATCTCCTGCTGATTGTGATAGGTGTTATTATTTGTCACGCTGTTCCTTAGGACTTGTGCTTTTCAAGTGTTAACTCTGTCCTATCATGCTGGCAGTCTTACTTAGGTTTTCAGTCTTTTGTTGAAGGTCTTGATGGGATTGTAGGCTGATCTGCTTGCTGACTACATCCTTAAGCATGACACGAGCATTTTCATTACTAAAACCTGGCTGTATGAGTGTACAGTTACTCTTCTTTCTGTGTCCCTCCCCTCTTCACTCATACTTCTTTGGAAGTGGCAGAGGGGAAGATGATAGAAATGATTTATGGCTACCTTTCTGCTTCTTTCCATATAGGGGAGCGAGAGCTGGAAGAAAATGTTCCACTTCGCTCTCAGCTCAAGACACCTGATGGAAAGAGGCCGTCCATCTTCCTCCGCTACAGGGAACGTAATCCAGACAAGGGCTACATCAAAATCTACTCTGGTGCCCTGAGGTCAGTATATGGTTATCATATACTAAAATACTAAAAGCTGAGACACATGAAAAATGTGAAATCCAAAATATCCAGACTGTTTCCAAATGGTTTGAGAAACCTGTTCATTCTGTGTTTGCTGCATGTTTGCCATTTTACAACATATTCTAAAATTTTGTAATGGGTTTTGTTGGCTGCAAAGGCTCAAGGCTTTTGCCAACTTAACTGAACATCAAATCATTGTTGTTCAACAGTCACCGTGAAATATTTTTTCCCTGTGAAATTTTTTTCTGTAAGCTATTCTCAGGAAAAAAAACAAATTTTTGATCTGTGCTGCAGTGGTACTTGTGCCACTGGTTGCTTGCTTCAGGGACTTAAAGAAGGTGACTAACATCATTTCAAAATTTTTCATCATGGATTATTTTCATAAAGAAATATATTATTCATCAAAAGTTGCGTGTACTGACATAAAATATCTGCAAAGTCTCAGGCAGTTTGTGTGTCTTGGGAATCATAAATGTAAACTTGAAAATCATGCTTCTGTCACTTTATCGTAAATGTTACATATTCAAATTAGGGTGAAAGTTCAGAAGCCTCTGTGGTGTAATTGTTAAGTATGGCAACTGGTAACTTAAAACTTTGAGGTTTCAGTTTCCTCTTTTTTTTTCTTTTTTTAAAAAATACTTTTAACTGACCATAGTATGTAATACTAACACACCCTCCCCCCAGCCCAGCATGTTTCACTAGTAAAATAATTTGTCACACTGCAGTCTAGGAACAATGTGATAGCACAAGAAAAAGTCAAAAACCCTTAACATGGAGGTAAGCTTAAAGTGTTAAAAAGAAGATAAACACGACGTGAAATATTATTGAGAACCTTGGACTTTAGAATATTAGTGCATGACCTTAACAATAAGACCACACTGGCTTCTAAACTTTTCAATGTTCCATTCTTTGTTTGAGCCACCACCATCTTGTCCTTTTTTGTTTTCTTAATGTTTGCTTATTTACAGCATCACATATAAGTATGTGCAGCACTTAGCATGATATTCGATATATTTCAATGCAAAACTATGTAAACAAAGAGGGACAGAATCTGATCATTAAACTAGGTGAGCCATTTTTGAATGGATTTTCATCCCTTAAAATAGAAACAGGCAGAAGTTGATTTTGAAGATTTGAATTTATCTGAGTGTATCTTTTCTAGCGACATGAGGGCACAAGCCAAGAGTATGATATTTTTCACCATTTTGGAGCCTTACTCTAAAGTTGGTTTTCATCATCATGAGTTATGTTTATTCATTTCTTCAAGGTGTGCGACCATTAGAATCCACTGTCTGTAGAACTGGACATAAATTGTATGTAATCCTGTGTCCAAAAGCACTTTATTTGTGCATACTTGAAATTTGACGTCTTTCTACCAAAGTTTATTTGTTATGATTTTTAGGAAAATGTCTAAAGTTTGTGCATATCTGAGATAATATGAAAGTCAGTGTAGACTAATATACACAGTTGCCTCAGCTTTGTTGATGCTCTTCTGTGTTTGCTGATTATCTTGTTTCTAACTGCCCTTTTCAGTTACACAATATTTATAATTTATGTTATTTAGCATGACAACACATTTTTTTAACAAGGGGAGAGTACTACAGCTCACAGATCCCATTCACGCTTCACTGCTGGTTACTATTGTTCTTTCAATAATCCTTCTTCCATTGTCTCGTCAAAACACACTCATGTATGACAATCAGGATTGTACATGGATATGTTGTGAAGGCCTCAGTTAGACCATATGTTAATTAGGCATATCTGTGTACAAAGTTGACACAGAGAACAGGAAGGACTATAAAAAATTTTTAGCCCATGGAGTGTCTGTGGACTCAGTAGAAACAAAAAGCCAAGTGAAAGTCGAGTTTATGCTGAAACCTGAGTCCATTCATGAGAATTTCAGACTGCAGAAGGAAGGGAAAAGGAAGAGAGCTAAGAAAACACACTCCATGTCCTCACCTGTTCTGAAGTAGAACAGCAGCAACTCCCAATGTATCCTTTATCCTACACCTAGTTATAGCAAAGAACCTCCTGGGGACTGGATGTGTATAAAAGTGAATCATAAACATCAAAATAAAAGGTCAGAAAGTTGCTGACTACACTCTAGTATCAAACATCCTGCAGTGGCACATACTCAGAAGAAGAAAAAGAAGAATTTTGTAATCTTCTTGCAGATTACCTGAAGAAGACCATTGACTTCAAAAACCTCTTTGTCCTTGACAACTGTAACAGTAGAATAGGCAGATGAAGAACACCCTGGAAACCTTACCTTGGCTCATACATTGATACTGCCACAGACAGGAACTACAGTGGGGAATGACTTAGGTACACATGGTACAAATGGTACTTCCCTTACTAAGTCACAGATAGACCATTTTGGCAAGAATTGCAATGAGACCGAGCAGAGATGCAGTGGGCATACCAAATGCGGGCCTATGCACAGATTAAAGCCCCTTAATCTTGTCCCACTCACCTATCAATCAGAACAGAAATAGGCTCAAGCAGCAGATCAGAAGGAGGTTAGGGAAAAGATACAAGAAAACATTGAAGAAAAATTTAGAAATTTTTGGAGTAGAAAGAGGGTATAAAAATTCTGGACATTATTTAAAATAGGAAACCCAGCACCACTTCATCCAAGAATAACCAGAACAGGAGGAGCCTACCATAGCTCAGATATCATAGATCAGACAGGTAATTTAAACCAGCCCACAGCAGGGGTGAACAGAATTACCTCAGAGGTTATAATATCCTGTGTGGAAATTTTCTGGAAGGCCTGGTAAGAAAGAAGAGTGCCAGATAATTGGCAGCTTGTAGTGGTGGTGCTTACTTAGAAGAACTAGGGCACCGACTGTAACAAGGGGTGCAGCTGCACTGATGCAATTTTGCCTTCAGACAGCTCAGTGAACTGGCCATTAAATACAGCAAAGACCTACAGCTTGTCTTCATAGACCAAGAAAATGGATTCAGCCACGTCAACAGAGCAAAGCATTGTAACATTCTGGAAAATTACAGTGTGAAGGGGCAGTTGCTTAACAAAAGCAGTGAAATGTATGCATTTATTTAGCATCTTTACCCAGCACCAGCTGGGCTCAAAGTGCTTTAAATACATACACTAAGGCACATATATGTAATACTAAATGGAAACACAAAGGGAGGTCACACAAAAGCCTACAAGGTGTGTGAGCACAACTCTTCACACATGAACACACATACAACACCCATGCAAACAGTCTCACACAAAGACACACACACACACACAAAGGTGGGAGGAAACCAGAGTACCCAGAGAAAACCACTAACAGTTAGACCTGTAAACAGGTCTCACATCCAAAATATGTTGGATCTGAGATACAAAGTCACAGCACCCGATTCTCACTGTTACAGTGACAGGCACTTTAGCCACTGTGCCACCAACCACCCCAATTTTATAAATAAAGTGTAATTGGTGCTGCCAATGTGTATAAAGGGAAAATTAAGTTACTTTATAATATATATTAACAGTTTGGAGGTATTTTGACCATTACTCATCCAGCACTTTATACAAATCCTCTTAACAATGTCTGATCCAAATACCTTGACATTTTATCTACAGAATATTCAGGTAGCCTGCTTATTTGTGCAGAGCTGAGAAAATATTGCCCAACTATTTTGCTGCTCGCTTGTTTACTCTGTAAGGAAAGGGAGGGGTGACAGAAAAATGAGAATGGGATGCTGTTGATGATGACGAAGAGGAAGTTAATGATGATAGCAGTAATGATGGTGCAGGAGACTACTATGTGAGAAAGCTGGTTGTTGTCCTGTCTTTGGTGAGAATTAGCTGAATTTTGTCAGAGAGCTCATGGAGTGGGACAGGTGGCTAGGCCTGCACCAGTAGCTGATTTAACCCAGAAGCAGGTCTGCAGATAGGTCTACTTTCATCACTGTACTGAATCACTGCAGAAGTGAACCCTGACCTGGAGATTCTGAATGAACTGCTTTTGCTGATGACCAGGCATTGATAAATGAAGACAAAGAAGCTGCAGGGGCAAGTGAACAGTCTATAGAGAGATTATGCCAGTCCTGTGACAAGTTAATCAGCACAGAAAAGACATAGGTCACAACAGTCATCACAGAACATCAGGTACTTTAGACATCAACATCAACCTTTCATTCAGAAATCAGAGTTCAGATATCTAGGCAGCATTTTCAGAAAGAATGGGAAGAATGACAGAGACCCACTCCAAATTCAAAAACCAAACAATGTCAGCTATCAGTGAGCTCCACTCATTAGAAACACCCATCATTCGAGTGAAAACAAAAGCACAGCTAATCATAGGCACCAGTGGACAATAAAGAACAAGAACATAAACAAAAATAATCCCACACAAAAACAAAGAGTAAAAGAATATTTTCTAACAAAATTGTGGACCGATTGTTTGTATTTTTCCACTTGTGAAACCAGCAGATTTGTATTAGCTACGTCATAATATAGCTGTGGCACAGAATGCTATAGACTTTGAAGGTAACATTACAGAAGATATGGAAATAGTAATATCAACAAAGGATGTGGTCTCTCTGTTTCAGAGTGTCTGCAAGCTACAAGAACATCCCTGTCACTAAGGACACAACAGCAGAGGAAGTGGTCAGCATGACGCTTCGCAAGTTTGGTTTAGAGGTACATAGCACAGAGTTTGCACTCTAAGTGAGCTGCACAGTCTGAATATCTATTTTTTCCAAGCAAAAATGTCCCCGAATGGCTGGTAGTTTATGGGCACTTCATTCATGAATAGATCTGAATACTTATGCAGCCTTACTCTGGTATTATGCTTTGTCATTATTACTTATGCTTACCACAACCATATTTAATCTTAGTATCCTAAATGTTTCAAACATTCGTCTTTCATCATGTTAATATGATAATTTTGAAATCTGGAACTTTCTTGGCAAAAAATCTATCATTTGTATTATAGTAATAACTTTAAAATTAGGTAAGCTAATTCACAACACCTAACAGTGACAGGGTCTGTATGAACCTTATCAGTCCTTAAATTAAAGTTTTTTCAAGTTAGGGCTTATAGGTCCTTATATAGACAAATATTACATAAAATCGCTTTATTTTTTGCAGGCTTATTTAAAGCCAAGCCACATTTATTCATAATCAGAATTGTCTTCCTGGTTGACTTGGGTGCAGACAATTTTTTACTCACACACCCCTCTCTACCTTCAGATCGCATCCATTTTAGTTCACCATAAAGTCTTATCTATAATATTTCATGGAAAGCCATTTTTTCCCATTTTAATTGTTTCCAGGCTTATAGCTGCAATGCAAAATCTGTAGCAGCTGGCAATTTAAGCAGCTGGTTACAAAACTATGGATTATCTTTAATCTTTGTTTGTGCTGCAATAAACAGAAAGGCAGGATGAGCTAAAAGATCAAGCAGTGAAAAATCAGAAGGACTAGAGTAGCTTGAATCGGGACAAATTGAATACACCGAGACTATTCATGCACCATTTTGCATAAGACATTAGCACTTGTGATTATCACCTGTCACCATCCTAAAAAAAAGGGGGGGGGGTTGTCATGAGTCTTGGTCTTAAATTGCTTTGAAGTTCTAGCAACTGAGCAGGGTGTGAGAGTGTTTTGGAGGTGGTTGTTAACCACAATGATCTCATTTTCTCATACCAGTTTCCCTTTTCTGTCCAAAGTGCCTTAAAAGGGTGTAGTGCTGCTACCAGCTCTCTGAATCATTTCTGCAGCCACAATTTACCTTTTATGGTGTAATATATTTATGTAGTACATATAGTATAAATATATACTATTTTTATGTAGTGTTTTTGACCCATTGCAGGATGCTCATCCAGAGAACTTTGGTCTAATCGAAGTGCTGCTGGACAAAGGCGTGACTGAGCGCAAAGTGGCCCCGAGTGATAAACCATGGCAAATAATACAGCAGAGTCGTAAGGTATACATTTGCCTTGTAGTTTGTCAGTGACTTACATAAGTGGCTTTCTATCTGACTTTCTTAGTCAGATCAACAAAGTGCAATTTTTGCAAAAATAATGATTAGATCATTCTTCCTTTGCCCCCAACCTTCCCATGCCAGATGTGTGCTGCTTATTGTTGTTCTATTTCAGAAGAAATTCAGTTGCAGATTCTTGACAAAAATGAATGTCTCCAAGTCTGTACAATTATCTTAATTGTCAGTTCATTTTAGGTAAAAAAAAGAACTGTACTTCTTATCTTTATGTATATATCTTCAGTTTCAAATAATATTTTATAGTTTTTAGGAAGTGAACATAGGCATTTTGGATTAAGAGTCTGTGCATCACCAGTATGGGTGTTGTTGATATTGAATTGGGTGAGGAGGTGTTAGAATTGTTAACTGAAGCATTTGTTCTTCTCAGCATACCGTATGTTGTGCAGGAATCTTTGCGGCAGAACCGCATGACCAGGTTTTACCTGCAGCAGAAGGAAGATCCCCATGGACCCAGTATCTCACTCTTTGTTGGCAACTTGCCCACTGGTCTTTCTCAGCGTCAGTATGAAAAAATTCTTCTGGATATTATAGGAAAAGGTGGGTTCCATTGTTCTGCCAAACATCTGTTTACCAGTCAGCCTTTTGAAAGTTTATCTGTCACCTCATCATTCTGCACTTTTTTTTTTGACTGAAGGCATTGTGTTAGGTGGTTTTGTTTTCTTAGTAACACTTAACCCTCTTGCTTCGACAAGCCACAATCGTGGCTTTGCCGGGTAGCACGGGCAAGGCAATTTTCATTACTTTTTATTGCAAAGTTCAAGTTTTCTCTTTTCCAAAAATGTATAGGTTTCTTGGTCTAATGTTTATCTCAGAGCAGCAATAATAAAAAGCAAACTTCACCCACTGTCGTCTTCGCAATCTTCAGTTATAAGCCAGTCATTGTAATGTTATATTTTTATCTTGAACCAAGAGGATTAAATGCTGAGATTTTGACAATCACCTTTTTAAATTGTATATTAGTTACTCAGGCTTGTTTTCTGCCACTGTTGCATTTCATTTCTTTTGGATTTACAAAAAGTGCACTTTCAGGATGAATTGAGGTAGGAAAGTTGATATCCACATTTTGTTTGTTTCTAATATCTATTTTGTCCTTTTGTCTTGTTTTGGTTTTTAAATAAAAAAAAGGAAATTTTCCAGGGTAACCAGCACCATTTTATCCTTTACCTTGCAAGGGAGTTAACATAGCAACAGTTTTGCTGTATTATTGATTTTTGGCATCTCAGATTGTCATTTAGTCACTTCAACAGAAGTACTTTACAGCTATGTTCTTGACATGTGTGCAGAAAACAAGTGGTGCAGCTTTGATGTTATATACTACGAGTACGGCTCTTTAGTACTAATTTACACCAACCCAGAAAAAACCACAAAAGTTTTCAATATTCTTCAGGAAGCTGTCTTTGATGATAAACAGCTTTTAGTACTTCTCTTACCAAATATTCAGGTCAGTTGCTTTTCTTGAATGCACTTCATGGATTATCTTTCAAATAAAATATTTTAAAAGACAAAAAAAAAAGAAGCTATTTGGCAGTTGTTTTAAATAGTTTGGAGTGCTGTCTTTTTTAAATCAACCCTTCAGTTAGACGCATTAATAATAGCGCATTAATAGCAAGTGTTATAAGATATGGTCATATATTTGTAATGAAATTTGCTTGACATTGAAAGAGGTGTTTAAATGATCCACAGTCCCACATGATCCCTGAGGGTGTTCATCCTCTCATGGTATTTGTGAATGTCAAGAGTGGTGGTTGTCAAGGCCTTGACCTCATCACTTCTTTCCGCAAACTCCTCAATCCACATCAGGTCTTCAATCTGGACAATGGAGGACCTCTACCTGGGTGAGGATGCAGTATTGTTTTTTGCTGTCCTTATTCCAAGCTTTTTGAGTGGAGAAGAGAGATTCATAGTATTTCTACATAAACAATACCTTCAGCCATTTGCCACTGCAAGATCCTATATTTAGATGTGCTCTCAATATGTGAATAACAGTAAAGGGATCATTAAGAACACCGAGGATGAAATGATCATACTTATTTACACAGGATAGGGTTGTCAACAAATGATTGAATCGCACGCACTTTTTTTAGTGTGAGGAAGATTTTATATGCTGTTTTTAATATTTTCTTTAGACTGTACGTTTTCCGCAACATCCCTAATTACAAGATCCTGGTTTGTGGGGGTGATGGAAGTGTAGGCTGGGTCCTCTCATGCCTGGACAATGTAAGCCAGGATGCCATTTGCCAGTCACCACCCATGGCCATCGTACCTCTTGGCACAGGTTGGTAGTTCATATTTCACATGATACTACTCAAAGGACATTATCTTTTGGCAAGGTAGATAATTCTGACCGTGCTTGATATCTGAGACCATTGTCTTTCAGGCTTAGTAGTTTTTTTGGTTGGCATCAGAACCAGTCATTACCACCACACCATCACCATCTTTTTCTTCTTGGTTTGGACAAAAAGTAGTTTTTTCATGTCAGATTTGTATTCCTGCTGGAGGCATGTTATTATTAATAATTTACACTTGCATAGTACTCTGTCAAGCACTAAGTGTTAATACACAATAATATGAACTTTAAAAGTTGCACACTCAAATAGTGAAAATTATAAAAGATATGTAAGAATTATTTGTAACTTAAACCTTGAGATTGTTTTTGACCAAATGGGCCTTAAGTTCATGTTTAAATGAATCTGATGTCAGCTGATGATGTATCACTTGAGGGAGGGAGTTCCAACAAGTAGATGCAGAATAGGTGAACATGCATTCACCAAAGGTTTTTATGGTAATTGAAAGGAAAAGGAGGAAATTGTCTGCAGAAAGATGGAGATGGCTGTTTGGAATATAGTGTGTTAAGAGGTCAGAGAAGCAAGAAGAAGCATAGCCTGTAAAGAACCTAAACCAGAGTGTAGCCAGTTTATATTCTATACAACTTTTTATAGGAGGGCAGTGGAGAGAACCCAGAAGTTTTGCATATAATAAATGAAGATTTTTATAGTGCATATTTACACCAATAGAGAGCATGCTCTTAGCGCTTAAAACAGGGAAGAGACATGGACTAAATGGATAGAACACGAGGGACGGAAAAATAAACAACAGTACTGACGACAAACAGAAAACAAAGATGGAAAACACAAAATGACACCAATAACAGGAACAGAGAATATAGTGATTCTGCAGAGAAAGATGGGTAGAAAAGTAGCAAGAGAGGAAGGGGGGAGAGTAAAAAGGACGAGCATTGTGTGGACTGTGTTAGGAGTAATGCTCAAGGAAGAGGTGCATTTTCAGTGCAGATTTGAAGTATTCAATTGAAGGAAGGTGGCGGATATGTAGTTTTCTATGTAGATCTTTCACAGGTAGGGGAAATGGTCTTGGACATATCTCCTTGTGCAAACTGGAGGCTTTTGCAGTCCTATGAGGGATGTTCTACAGTCTGTTTTGCTTTTCAGTTATTACTCACGGGTAGAAGGCATATTGAAAACTAGTCAGATGACAGGTGAGGTACCAGAAAGAGGGAAGAGATATGTAAATGCTGCTTCATTCACAGGAAATGACCTTGCCAGAGTTCTGCGATGGGGTCCAGGATACACTGGGGGCGAAGATCCTCTGAATGTCCTGCGTGATGTGATTGATGCAGAGGAAATCAAGCTGGACAGGTATGCACATCTCTGTGCCATGAGTGCCGAGGGCCTTCCACCTTTGAGTCTCCATACCTCTTAGTTTATTTCCGTTGTTTTAAGAGCTGTTTGACTACATCAAATCAAAACAATGTAGTGCTGTTACTGGATTGGATAATGTACTTAGAAATGGACAGCTTTAAGTTCATTGCCAGCAATAAAAAGGAAGAGAATTCAAATTTATTGAAATAAAATCATGCTGCTCATTATTTTCAGCTTTTAAAGTAAATTCAGCTGTTGTTGTTTTTCTTATAAAATGTACAACAAATATTTGAAGGAGGGTTTTAGGTCAATCTTAAATTCTGCATTTAATTTTTCCTTTGGTTATATTGCAACTATCCTTTAGTGTAACAAGGTGAACTTTTATCTTTCATCAAAATACCTGCACTTACTTTGTCCATGAGTTACATTGTAATTAACCTTTGCTGTTACTAGGTGGACAGTCATCTTTCATCCAAATGAAAAAGAGCAGGATGAGACCAAGGTAGCTATTGCAAATGACACAAACTCGGCAAATACCAATGAGGATCCCACCAAGATATTTGTGATGAACAACTATTTTGGCATTGGCATTGATGCTGAACTGTGCTTGGATTTTCATATGGCACGTGAAGAGAAGCCAGATAAATTCAACAGCAGGTGAATTTTCAGTGTTACAAGCCATTACAAGGGTTGATGATGATGATGATGTCCATTTGTAATGTGCAGGTATCCATTCGGAAGAATGCTCATTGCGCAGCAAAAACAAAATAAATTTAAAAAAAAAAAAAGTAAATAAATAGATAAACACCAGGAAAGTAAAAAAGTAAAAAAGTACGTTTGGCGGGTGTGTGCAGATGTTAAGGTCTGCTCTCATATGTAAAGTACAAGTAAATGCCTTAGCAATAACTAGGATATTCTGAAGGAGATGTATAAATTTTCATTAACAGTGCCAGAAGTTGTTGCATACAAACTTGCATGATAAGTGTAGAAGAAGAAATCATTTATTTGCCAAGTGACATTGCATGAGGAACGTGTCTTAATGGTGACTGCCACTTGCTTGACAAATACCAGTCACAGAGGCATTCACAGATGCCACTACATGCTTTACTATCAATCAATCCTCTTCGTGCTATTTGCACATAAGGCCTCAACCAGAGCCCGCCACCAATGTTGATCGTCTGAAACCCGCTCCAGGTGACCCCATGTCCAGCCCTTTCCTTTCATCTCCCTTTCCACTGTTTTTCTCCAGGTTTCCTTTGGGCGGCCTCGTTTTCTTTGGCCGTCTGGAGTCCATCGTAGGGCGATTCTGGAGAGGTCTGCTGTCTGCTGGTGGAGCACATGTCCAATCCATCGCCAACACCTTCGTTGAACCTGCCTGGTGATGGACTTGGTTTCATTTTTTCGGTGGAGTTCTTCATTGGTGATGGTGTTTGATGAGGCATCTGTTTTGGAAGACGTCAAGCCTGTTACCGATGTTTTTGGGTCATCTTCCATGATTCTGATCCATAAAGGAGGGGGGGGGGTTGCTGATCACATTTGACTTGAAGATTCTCAGCTTGGTCTTCGCCAATTGGGCTCGAATCTTCACCTCCGCATCCCCGGTGTTTGACATCTTGGACCCAAGATAGGTAAAACTGTCAACTTCCTCAATATCTTCTCCATTTAGTTTGATATTTTTCTTGGACTCTTTTCACTCTCATACTTTTCGTTTTCTTTGTGCTGACCAAGGTTTCCAGCTGTTTCTGAGAAGGCATTTGTTTTCTCCTGCATGTCTTTTGGTGGCGGTGTGACAACAAGGCAATGTCATCGGCAAAGTCCAAGTCTTCCAGCATTGTTGTTGCTGTCATAGTCATGGTCCATTTGATCCCTCTCCTCTCTCTCTGTCGGTGGAATTCTTCATGATCCAGTCCATGGCCAGGATGAAGAGGAACGGTGACAGAATGCAGCCCTGCTTCACCTCAGTACTGATGTTGAAGGGGGTTGTGAGCTCCGTGTCACAGACCACCTGAGATTTGAAATCGCTGTACAGCACTGCAACGACCTGGACAAGTTTCACAGGGACTCTGTAATGCCTCAGGATCTTTCATAAGGACTCGCGATGGATGCTGTCAAAAGCCTTCTCCAGGTTGATGAAGTTGATGTACAGCGGTGTGTTCCACTTGTTGCTCTGCTCCAGAATCTGAGGCAGAATGAAAATGAGTTCAGAGCAGGATCGCCCAGGGTGAAATCCTCCATGCTGGGGCCGGAGGTCTTTCTCAACGGTTGCCGTCAGTCTTGACAAAACAATCTTGCTGAAGACCTTGCTGGTGAGGGAAAGAAGTGTTATACCCCTCGAGTTATTGCATTTATTCAACATCTCTGCTGTTATTCCATCTGCCCCTGGTGCTTTGCTGCATTTCATTGCCTTGATTGCTGCTGTCACTTCTTCCAGGTTTGGCAGGTGTGTGCAGATGTTAAGGTCTGTATCTGCTGGCTGGATTTCTGCGAGCTGAGGGGGGCTATGGTCTGTTCAGAACTGACTCAAAATGTTCCCTCCAGCGCTGTAGTTTTTCTGCCTCTCCCTCGACAACATTTCTGTTCATGTCTTTCGCTGGCACTTCACTGTTTTTGAACCTGTGGTTAAGCTGTTTATTGATTTTATACAGTGTCTTCAGGTCATTTTTTTCCTGCTGCTTCTTCTGCTTCATCTGCCAGTTTCTCTATGTAGTCCCTTTTGTCGGTTTTGATCATCCTCTTTACCTCTTTGTTTATTTCTGTATATCTTTGTCTGTGTTTTTCCTTCAGACGTTCAGATCTGGTGTTGTTGATTTTCTGCTTGGTTGACTTTCTCTCTTCTATCCTTTTCCATGTCTCTTCTCTGATCCACTGTTCTTTCTTTTTTCGTTGAAAGCTCAGTATTTTCTCTCCTATTTCTTGTAAGACTCAATTGAAGTCCTCTAAGGTCATCTCCTGTTGGTCCCCTAGTGCCTGGAACCTGTTCTTTACTTCCACTACAAAGGCCCGTTTGGTGGCTGGATCTTTCAGTCTGCCGGAGTCCACTCTCTGCTTACGTGCCTATTTTCCTCGCGATTGAGGTAGCTTCAGAGAAACTGCAGCTATCACAAGAGTGTGGTCACTGGCAACGTCTGCTCCTTTGATGGAGTCTTGCTCTCAGAAGCCTGGGTCCATAAGGCTTCCATTCCAGCAGTGTCTTTTCAGTTTTCCTATTGAGGGGTAGTGCTACTCCTTCAGAGTGTTGGTTGTCTGATCTTCCTGAGAACAGGATAGTATGTCCTGATGCTAGTCTCCTTTTTCCGGTGCCAGTCCATCTGACCTCGCTGACTCCCAGGATGTCCAAGTTGTACTTGTCAAACTCCTTGACTAGTTGGGGCAACCTGCCAGTCTGATACAAGGTCTGGATGTTCCAGCACACCACCCTCAACTTCTGCTTCGGCTTAAGTAAATCCACTATCGGGGCACCAGCTCCCTCTCGGGTTTGACTGTCGTCCATCATAAGTCCAGTTCCCTGGTATGTTTCATTACCTTCGCCATCCGTAACGAGTGCTAGTGTTGGTTTCTGTAACGTGCATTTTTTATATGGTGGGGTTGTTAGCCCTACCACAACCTAATTTACCTCTAGGTGAGGTGTCCACCTTAGTCGCCTCTTACGACATGCCTGGCTGGACAGCAGGGACCCTATTCTTACAATGCTTTCTGGGCAAGCATACCCCAGGGTCCCATGGGGGCATGCTTTACTATACATACACCTTAAAAATGAAATGCAAAAGAAACAGAAAATCCTCTCTTTGTGACCACATGTGGCACACTCCTTTCCACACATACATGCAAATGCATTTTTTTCATGCACACACACACACACATACACATATCAGTTCAACCATGGACTGCAAACATAGACATACCCAAGAATCTGTATAGTACAAGAAAGTATTTGAAAATGGATGAGATCACCAGAAAAATAATGCGTATCAGTCCCAAAGGAATTTTAGAATTTTGTTCCAGATATCAATGTCCTTATTTAGCAATTGGTCATTGGTTAGAGGCTATTTTGTATTAACAAGTGATCCGTGAGGACTGAAAGTGTCATGACGTGGTGGATGTTTAATCAGAGGCTCTGCATGTTACAAAATTCGTTGTGTATAGCTTATAAGTCATGCCACTCTGATCAAAAATAACATTTAAGCTTCCCACTAAATGTTGTCAGGTACAAGCCTTGATGAAATCTTGTAAATGTGTCAGCATCATGTTAGTGTTATAAACATAACAGCTTTGGGGGTATTTGCACAATGTTTATAACACTTAAAACTATGTCATTTATATGTACTGCACAAGCACATACAAAAACTGTGTTGATGGGAATGAAAATGTGGCTTAGGCAGTTTTATCTTATTTAAAACAATTTTAATTTTAAAACAATCTTATTTAAAACAAAAGTTCTAAAATTGTTGTGCACTGTGTTTCTATAAAACTGATTATCAAAATAGATTTAAGGCCTAAAAGCATTAAAAATTATAATTGTGTTATGCAACTGGCCCCTATTATAAAACACGGTTTTTGTTATGAAACTGCATGCAGACTGCACAACAAAGGAGTATACCTTAAGATGGGGCTACGTCGCATGGTTAATCGCAAGTCCTGCAAAGATCTACACCGTCACATTAAAGTGGAGGTTGATGGCAAACTCATTGACCTGCCGCCTGTTGAAGGGATTGTCATCTTAAACATTCTCAGGTATGGGTGAGCTGTATAGTAAATCACTTCAGTTTATTACTATGGATTAAAGATAGCTGCTAAAAGGTTTTCAGTTTTGTCCCGACTACCATTTTAGGTCTGAAAAAAATTTCCTAAAATTGTTTCTTTTGTTTTTTTATTTTTGGAAATGTGACTTTTCCTTGGAAATCACAGTTAGTGTCAGTGTATATATGTGTGGTTGTGTGTGTGTGTTTGCATGGGTGCATGCATGTGTGTGTATATATATATATATGATGTAGCTGGGGGTCAGGAGCGAACCCATGGGGTCCAGAGCGTGAAGATACATTCAACAAACCCACACATTATGATGGCATGCTGGAGATCGTGGGTGTCACTGGGGTAGTCCACATGGGACAGATTCAGAGTGGGCTTCGGACTGGAGTGCGCATTGCGCAAGGTGGCCATGTGAGTTTCAACAGAAGAACCAGTGATTTTCAAGTTAAATTTCTTGTTTAAAGAAAGACACAGTGTTCAGTTTGAAATATTTCCATGTTTTTAATAAAACATTTTTGTTTTGATAGAATTTTAGCTGAGATATTTCCTTGTTATTTTTATAAAATGTTTTTGATTTGATGAATTATATGAAATCCAATATATATATATTGTTAATAGTAATAATTAAGTATTTTAAATAAATTTTAAAATTAAAGCTGAATGTAGACAGCTTTGCAGATAATTTTGATGTGCAGGTCTGAATGCCCCAAGATGATTGCCAGTTTAAACAAAAAAATCAAACTGTAGTCATAATATAAGGAATTTAGCCGCAATGTTTGTTTTGTGTGAGGCTGTGGTTACTTTAAAATATGATTTAGAAGTATTATGTTTTATTAATGTTATAATTAATGATGTTCTTTATTAATGTGTGTTCCTGATTATCACATTTGTATGTGCACCAACAGTTACGGATCACACTTTTGGCAGACCTCCCAGTCCAAGTGGATGGTGAGCCATGGATACAACCAGCTGGGCAGGTGGTGGTCCTCCGGTCAGCCCTTAAGGTAAGGGGCTCCCAACCTGGTGGGAGCCACCAGGAAGTGTGGTTGGAGAAAATGTTTACTGTATGTTTTGTCACCCTTGATGTTCCTCCAGTAGGTGTGCAATGGCTACACAGATAATGCATGAGTCTTGAACCATTTCTTTGCTTTATCTTCATATTGTTTGCTCTTTGAAATTTTTATTTTACAGTTTTTAAGGGAATTCCTAGATCGTTTTTGTTACTCATGGAAAATTTTGAGTAAGCCTGTGGGTGGCCCACTGCAATGCCAGTTTATGCTCCTCACCAGCAAGAAAGGACAATGGGTAGGCTACCCGGAAGACGGGCAGGAAATCTGCGAAGTAATTATTAACTGGTTTGGCCAGTGCTGAACAAAGGAAGGTGCAGGCAAATGGCAGCTTCAACCCTTTGGACTGGCCAGTAACCTCACTCTCTGAGCCACTGTGCTAGCATATATGGAGGTCCGTCTGGAAGAGATGTTTAGCCTTAGGTTATACTTTTTCCCATGGAACCTGTCTAACATTGTATTTACTTGAGAAATGATAGGGTTTTGTGTCTAGAGAGGGGTCCCTAGACTATGCTGTGCTAAGAAAATACAGTAAAACCTCTTTATTAAAACCTTCTGTATTGAAACCCCCTCATAGATATGACTCAAATATTTCTTCTTCGTACTGTACCAGATGACATGACTATATGGAGATCACCCTCTAGCTACCTCAAATCCAGCTGTCCAAACCCGTGCACCACGGTAGGACTTTAAAACAGCTCAGCCCCCTCCCATCCCACCTGTCTCGCTAGTGAGCCTTTCTACTCCAGTTTTAAGCCCGGCTTCACGCAGTTCAGACGTGTGGCAGCTACCTCGTTTCTTTTGGATATGCCGTGTGAGGCCTGTGAAGTGTGGTTTTCTGCTTTCATAGGCGCAGTACTGACAGCCTGGCGTCCTTTTTATTCCTGTGAAGTTTACCGCTTCTTCTACTGAAAGGGACAATGTTGCGAATGCAGGTGGTCAGAGACGAAACACGGCGGGAAGGTTTTCGCTTCGGCTTGTTAATTGCTCTTATCTTAGAGCAATATAAGGTAAGGCTAGAACAGCTAATAATATCCCGCTACCCAGAAGGGTTTCCCGACACCGCCACGTTTCTCTCAGAGAAGTAGTAGGGGGTGGGGGCATGAAAGAATGTTTCTTCTGCCCCTCCCCTGTGGAATTTACGGGCCCAGTGGTGTCAGATGTTACCTGTCTGGTAGTTGTTATAAAGAAGCTGTCTGTATCGAATTGGGCTATGCATGTGTCATGAACGGTATTCAGCGCTGTGTAGTAGGCTGGACACCTCCACCCCCCTCCACTGCCGTCTGTGCGGTACTTACCCTGAAATGGAGCGATACAGAGACGTTAATCATGGCCCCGATGCAAGGATGACACGCTATATCATGAAGCGGTCCATTTTAATGTGTGCGACGCAGGGCCCTTGTGGCCACGCGGGTAGCAAGGGTGTAAAAAAAAAAAATGTTGACCAGCTGAAAGTTTCTTTCCTTCTGTGGGTGCAAGCGTGTTTATGTTGTATGTTTAAGATGTATGTGAAGCGCTTGGTGGACTGCGGCATTTAGCACGTGTTTTGCCGGCGGAGTGTTTCAAGACTACTTCCGTTGTTTAGTGAATGACGGCCTACGCTTAAAGCAGTAGCGGATATGTCACCGAGCCTTTTCGTGGCACGTGGGCTCCGAGTTACGTACGTGTCCTAGGTGAAGGCGGGCAGCTCTGCCCTCACGTGTTTGAAGATGGTCGCTTTAGTTTGCCGTGTGTGTCCGCGCGCGCTGCCTACACTGTGTCCTTTCTGAGCAGTTCAAAGTTTTGGCGTTCCCTTTGATGCAGAACATCATTGCCGAATAAGTGATTTACTGTCACAGTATCTCTAACGCCTATTTATATTATGGACTGCGAGTCGCACTTGTGTTTTCGCTTCCCTTTGTCCGTTGTTCAGCGCCAGGACTTACCGACAGGTTATGTCGGTCATTTCAGGGCTTACTGAGCCATAGGCTTCTGGCCTATCGGATAACTATACAGAACACAAAGCGCACTACCGAGCGTGATATCAGAGCCAGGTTCAGACGTCTGTGTTAAGAACACAGTCGCGATGTGTAGGCATCCATCTCAGGTACCGTGGTGTATTCCACTGTTTACCGCAGCTATGGTTAATTTATCCAGTAAGGGGTCTGTCCTTTCTGGATACTTGAACAGAAGTAGCCTCAATAGTGAGAGTACTAGTCAGAGGCTAGTCACGTGTCCATGTGTTAGGTATGGCCGTACTAAGAAGTCATCACTTTGTGTGGACTCCTAGTTTGTTCTTACAGTCGATCCCTTGCAGCAGTAGTATTACAAGCAGATCGTTAGTATCTGGGATATGTTGGGAGGCAGCCTCCTCTTTGAGACCTGTGACCCTTACCTAGATAACGAAGGCACAAACGGAGCAAATCGAACTTGTAAGAGTGCTTTCATCCAGAAAGTGCGGGGCCTTCTGTTAAGGAGACGGGGCCTAAATAGAAGGGGGACCAAGAGCGGATTGGTACAACAGACCAGACCGGAGTCCTGCCTTCAGTACTTTCTTGACCTGCTATTCCATGCAGGTGGATGACCGCGGGATACTGGCGGCCCCTGGGCCAGCCAGACAACTCTGTCAAGGTAAGGTCCATAACACTTAAGTCTCCAGTCGGGAACAGACTGGATCGACAGACCGTGGAGCACTCTCCCTCCGGTCCTCCGTGGGAGGGGGTGTGGCCAGTTCCAGAGGCCTTTCTTCCGTCTCTAGTGTTAGACGAAGTTAAGTGGCCAGGCCGGACACAGCGTTCCAGAGGACGTCCACCAGTGGGAGGGTGTACAGCTTGCATCAAACGCCCCCTGTCAGCCCACACGGGGCGAGGGAAGAGCGAGCAGGCGGAACGCTATGTACCAGGAGGGCACCCCCGGCCCGGGGCGCTTGGGGCTAGTCCCCCCCGGGTCTCTGCCTGGGTGAGGCTTGACCCCCAGGCCACGAGTGGGTATGTGGTCTTGACACCTTACGCTCATCTCGTGCCTGCCCGGTACGGATTCGACATAGGGCGGTTTCCCTACTGTGGCAGGAGGGCGGCGTTTCCTCCAGCGCCGCCCCCGCGCTGCACACCAGCGATAGGAGAGAGAGAAAGAGCGGATTTCAGCAGCGCGGCACTCCCCCCCCCCCAGCGTCCGCTTTGAGCCTGGCTTTTCAGCCGATGGTCAGATGAGTTACCCGGCAGCCAGGGCTAGGGGGGAGAAGTCTGTTTGAGACTAGACGTCCTCGCATCGGCTTCACTTCCTTCACTCACCGACTCCTCCCACGGTTCCAGTCGGAGTGACACTGAGGTGACACTTACCTCAGTGGGAGACTTCTCGGACCGCAGATCTTAGGGATCTATGCGGTGATCAGCGAAGTACTGTGCCTGTCTTTCAGAAGAGACCTCCCTGAACACGGGTTCAGTGATTTATTCTCCAGGGCCAGGAGACAGAGCATAGAGATGTCTCTGCGAAGTAAGAATCTCGCTACAGTCTCGAGAAGTCTATTCATGAAGTGAAAGCGGCGTTCGTGTGGCATGTTTATGGAACCTACATAGACTTTGTTGACGCCTTTTTATTGTCCTGTTGCAACCGTCAGCGGCCCACTTCTATGCCTTGCCTTTGAAGGCAGCGTGTTATGATTTGCCATGACGCCTTTTGGGCGGAAATCGGCACTATGATTTTTACCGGAATGACGTTGCATTACAGGCCCGGAACGTTTTCAGCTGCCCCCCCCCTTCCTTCCCGGGCCACAGCCTGTGTGTCTGGTACATCCTACCCAGGCCAGGAGTAGACATGTGGTCAGGAGACCATTGTAGCCTGCCGGCTATGGATTTGCATAATCCTGTTCCGGATGAGGGCTCAGAAAGCCATGTCAGCCTTGCCACGGTTGATTTTACACAGCCAAAACAGCAAGTGAAGCTCGAACTGGCTAACCTCTTGACCTTACTGTTAAGAGTTGAGGTGCCTGAGTCACCCAGTTTCTTCAGAGTTGGTACTCCATATTAAGTGGGATGGCTCATATACGCCCTACTCAGATGGCCTTGTTGGCAAGCTGGAGGCCAACAACGGGATGGTTGGATAATCCGACAACTATGTTGGCGAGTTACAGTCACACTGAATGTCTATGAACAACTTCCGGTGACTAGCCACGGCGATCCCACGCTGGAGTTTTATTGAGGCACAACTGACAGCCGCCAGACGTGGGGGGGGCCTCCCTCTTGACCTTTGGTTATAACAGGGCCAGTGGTGGAGGAAGAACAGTCTCAGCACTTAAACTAAAGGCTGGGAATGGTTGGTGGTGTGGAGAGCACAAGTTACTTGACAGCGGGCCCTGCAGAGGATAACAGGAATGGTTTTGGCTGAAAGATCCAAAGCAGTGATCTTTTTATGTCGACAGTGGTGTGCTCTCTCCCCTGTGCTGTGCCCCTTAGCTGGAAGGTTATCCTGGTGGATCATGTTTTATTCTGGCATAGCTAAGCTCAGTATTACTGGCAGACTCTATGTCCCAGCCAAAGGCCTTGAACAGGAAGGGATGTTATCCTTCGCCAGACAATTTTCCAACTCTTGTCAGGTTGTTTCATATTGAGGACCTCTGTGAGACTTGTGGGGACAAGCTCCCGACGTTTGAGTCACCAGTTCCGGACCCACTGATTTGGACAGTTGACGTAGTGTCACTGCATTGGGAAGGAACTTGGGGCAGAGACCTTACAATTCTTCTGCCAGACAAAGATCAATAGAGACCAAGATCAGGCCTCTCATAGTGGACCCACTTCCTGGAATTGGTCTTGGGAGCTAAGAGTAAGCAGCTTGGTCAATGGGGGGTACCTCAAGAAGGACCACCCATACGGGCTCTGTAAAGTTTATCTGGCAGCGGAGAATCTGCAACTTCACGCCTTTGCCTTATTAGAGGTGACAGCTGAAGTCGACATTGATCTAGTGAGGTGGCGGAGCACTTTGCTTTCACTAGAAAGCCCTCCACCTTCATGGTTAAAAGAAGCAGACTTTAGTTATGGACGGGATCCTTCGGATATGTCCTAGGCAGAATGGTCTGTGATTCTTAATAAGACCTTGGAACTCATTATTATTGAAGGCTATAAAGCCATGCTATCAGATACATTCCGTCTTTGGCAGTCAATAGAATGGGGGCCAATAGCCATGTTCAGCCCTGCTGACAAGTTTGTTAGCCCTCAACCAGTAGGATGCACTCTCTTCCCTTCTTGGGATTGGAGGATGGGTATTTACCGCTGGAACTTGACAGTTCTTGAGCCGTTATCCCGGTCTCTTTTAAGCTTCTGACAGGGCAGACATAGTGTTAGCATTTGGAGCAGAGATGGCTACTATATCTGAGACTTGAGATACTCAGTTTTGACTTGCTTGACAGTTCAGGGGTAAGGGTTTCATATCCCTACACATAATCCTGCCTTACTGACTCAGATTACTCTTCCAGAACAGGGTCCTAGGAGAATAAGCTACTCATACTTCCAAGAACAGGCCTGAAGTATCAGATTACCACAGGATTTAGTGAGAACGCTCCGGATTTACCCCAAGAGGTTGGCCTCGCTCAGGGAGGCATCTGTCAGTTCTTACCAGTCTGGAATGGTAAGACAGAAGTTTTCTCAGTGCAAGCTATTACAGCCTGGGGGTTAGCAGTAGTGCAGGCGGTTTTGCACCGATGCTTGACAGCAGCTTCCCCAGTTGGAACGTTCGTGCATTGAAGCCTGAGCTGTTGCCACTAGTCCAGCCTTCGGGATATGCAGCGCTATAGTCATTTGGACTATAGGCTGGCGTTATTGTGTGCATCACTAGGTTCTACCTATGGATCTTGCACCCTATCCTGACTCATTGGTGACAGTTGGCTGGGTATCAGCAGCAGAGCAGGCAGTAGATACGGCAACCTGCCTGACAGGTCCGATGGCAGCGTTGCATAGCGCAGTCAAGGCGGCCTCACTCTACAGCCCGGCTGGATTTGGGGTGTGATTTCTTTTGTTTGATGTTCACCTATGGATGTTTGTAGGTGTTCTTACAGGGTGGGCAACCACTCCCCCCGCCTGTTAGTTATTCTCCATATAGTCATGTCATCTGGTACAGTACGAAGAAGAAATACCATTTTTGGTGGTAAAATTTCTTTCTTCGAGTACTTACCAGATGACATGACAGCTAGCTCCCTCCCGCCTCCCCGCAGTGGGTTCCAGACTCAATCCAGGCTTAAAACTGGAGTAGAAAGGCTCACTAGCGAGACAGGTGGGATGGGAGGGGGCTGAGCTGTTTTAAAGTCCTACCGTGGTGCACGGGTTTGGACAGCTGGATTTGAGGTAGCTAGAGGGTGATCTCCATATAGTCATGTCATCTGGTAAGTACTCGAAGAAAGAAATTTTACCACCAAAAATGGTATTTTTCATGGACGTATTCCACTATATAATTGTAATCTCTGCTTAAAGTAAATATAGTGCATTGTAATAATAATATGTGAAAATTTATACAGCACAATATCTCAGCCAAAGGCAGACTCATTGCGCTGAAACAAGGTCACAAAATAGTCACGAAGATGTAGAATGAAAAACAATGCAAAGACTCGCTGTGTTCCGACAGTAAATGGCGATCAATACAGATTTAACGGTAACAACTGCATTGGCGTTAGGAGAATACTGAGAACATATTGAGTAATTTTGAGAATACGAAGAAATGTTATCATATGAAATGGGAAAAGGGTGATAGTCACTTCAGTTTATTCACTGCAGCTCAAGGTCACTGCGAAGCAAGTGAAGCACAGCAGAGTGAAAGCCAGCCAAGAGATCCGAACAATTTGCACTTCAGAATAACATTATATACAGTCCAGGTTCATACCAAAAGAGGAAAAAAACTCAGCAGACGCACAGTTTTATCCAAATTGAAGCATATAAACAAAATCAAGGAGGTCCAATCCCCTCAGGCTGTTAGGTGAAGGGATAGAACTCAAAATGATAGAGCATCTTTATCTATCGTGGTACGTGTATTGATCAGCTACTTTTACCTGTAGAGTTTGTTCTATAAATCTTCAAGTGCAACAATGGCAGAATAAGTAAGCGTGACCAAGTGACAACAAAAACGACAAAAGAAAGCATGATATGGTTTTAAGAGCATTATTTTCAAGATTTAAATATATGAACTTGAATTTATAGGTGTTTGTAGTCATGGTTTCTGGAATGAAGGCAGACTGGTCATTTTCCTTATTAAGATCCCTCTCAGTTACAACTTGATTTTGATGGATTTTGGCAAGTCTTAACAGTAAGGTTCTACAGCATATATACTTGTGGAATAAACTGTGCAAGAAACATTAAGTGTCGACTGATCAAGATTTAATAGTGGATCTTGCACTACATCAGTACCAATACAGTCGGACCTCGCTAAGTCGAACTCAAAGGGACCCGAAAAAAATTCGACTTACGGAGTTTTCGAGTTAGGGAAAATGGCGTAATAGGAGCAGGTTAATCAAGGACAATGTTTTTCCGGCTTAATTACTGTATTATAACCGTTTATTATACAGTATTGTCGTTTTATACGGATGCATGTACTGCCATTTCCGCGGCACGTACTGCACAGGAAAAACCACACCAACATGAACTCTATTCAGTGCTCGTCCCAATAGGAGACAGATAAAGTGTAGAAAACGTATTTTTCACAGTAAGTTTGCGTGTGAACCACCAACGGTCCACTGGTCAAGTTACCACCGCCACCGCCTGAAAGGATTGTCAAGGCGGGTGGCTATAAATCTTGACCAGTGATGCGCGCCTGCCGACTTGAAGCGGCCATGGGAAAAAGTCGAGTGTCGGCCGTTCCCCTGACTTGGTTAACTTCAAAGGGGGGGACTGGTGTGAGAGTCAGTTGTCCACTGCGCAACAGAGCACACAACGAACCTTTTACACAAAGATGAAAGAAAAATGGGATAAAAGTGTCTTTCTTGAGACAGTTTGGAACAGTTTGAGACATAGTTGCGTCTGGTTGGTGATGACTCAAAATTCGACTAAGGGAGGTTGGAAGCCAAAAAATCTTCGAGTTAAGGAGATCTAAAATGTACATTGTTCTTATGGAATTTGGCCGGGACCTAACAATTAATTCGAAATAGGGAGGTTTTCGACTTAGGGAAGTTCGACTTAGCGAGGTCCAACTGTATGAGAGAGCTTACAAGATAAGTTGTTTATTAATTGTAGCCACATAATTGCATCATATTGTATTTTTTGTTCATGTTGTTACCTTTTTTATCTTAATTATGTTTATTTATTTTTCATGGTGCATTTCTTGATAATTTGGATACAGATGATTGGGTTAGTGTGTTGTAACATTTATAAAATAATCCATTGTGTGCAACAGGTCTGTTATAAAGAGATAAAAGTTTATTTTGATGAAAGCTATGAGAAGGGGAAGAAGTAAGGTACTGTCTTACAAACTGAGGTAGTTAATAGCAGATCAGTCATGCGAGCTGGCATGTATAACTGCTAACTGCAGAGATCTCTTGGGTAGTAGCTGACCACAGTCTCTGGTATATTCATTTATATTTGTCTTGTTTTTTTTTCACATATATGCAGGCAACAATGCTGAAGAAGAGTAAAAACAAAATCAAAAGACGCAACACAGAACCCAGCATTTTCTTTCCAGAGAATGAACCTCTACAACAGGCCCAGTCTCCAACAGAGGAGAGTGGTCCTCTTTAACAACGTATGTATGCATGCACATGTATGTGTGGGTGGTTGGGGAAGCATTGTTTGTACTATGGATTTTTGTTTATTTTTCCCATTTAATATAATTATCATAAATGTGTCATTTGTATAGTACATACTCATACTTGTGTGGAGTGTGCTTTGAGTGCTTGAGACAAGAATGAGTCATGGACAACATACAAAGAAATGGAAGAATGAATAATACTGATGACTGTACACTCGAGTACACTCCATATAGCAAACAGCATAAAACACCAAACCCAAGCCACCAGATCCTGACATCACAGACAACTTTGTTCCAGCCTTGAAGCTGTCATAAGAAATAGGAATACAGATAGCATATTAGAAGCAGAGAGCATGGAGCAAAAGGTTTCCACTTTGACACTCGACAGCTGGCATGTATGTCACGTTCAAATGCATTTTTTCTGGCTGTTTATGGCGGCTGACCTCAAGAGGAAAATTCAAGGATGTGAACATGAAATTCACAGAAAGCTCCCATGTCAACCATAGAGACATCACATCCACTGGAGTTATTAGGGATAAAATTTTCCCACCATTTAGCATTAAAGTAAAAGGAATAATGTAGAATATACTGGTCATTATGGACCATTTTGTTCAGGCAAGCCATGCTGACAAAATATCAGACAGGGAAACAACAGGTAGGAACAAGCATTTTTTTTTTTTTGGACCTATGGGTTCCCCAGCAGAATTATTTCTGATGAAGGTTGGAATTTTGAATCAAAGCTTATCCAAGAGTTATGCAACCTGGTCGGAATCCAGAAATGCAGGACCATGCCGTACCATCCTTGTGGTAATCCTGTAGAAAGATCGAACAGAGTGCTGACCGGCATGCTCTGCAGTTTAAAGGCTATTGCTCTTTTTATCATCTTTTTCTGATAGTGTGTACAATTCTTAGCATGATACATCCTTAGGCCAAGCAGATATTCCCTGCTTTTTACATAGGGTTTACTCCCAGCCTTTGTGACCAGAGTTGCCTGTCACAGTGAAGAGATATTTTGAGTCTCCGGATCCACTGAGGAGTTTTTTCTAATTTTGATTTTCTGCAAGTGATGTTAAATCTCATTCTTTTTAGAGAATAGAGCCCAGTGCCTGATGCTTTCATTTGGCTTCTTGCTATCTAATAACTGTCTTGCTACCCAGGTTACTCTTAAGCAGGATACTATTGTTCTCAGTATCTTGTTCTTTAAGATACTCCAAGTATGATTTTCTTGTTCCCTCTATTGTTTTCTTCTTGTTCAGTTAGCATAAGACAAAGTGGAGGGGGGTTGTGGACCGATGACATGTCCTGAATATAAAAAAGGTAAATATTAATGTGCTAATCAGTTCCTAGTCACAGCTATCAGGCAGGTTAAAGGTGAAGTGAGCATGTTTGAAACTTTGAATTACTTACCTACTGAGTTTTTTTTATCAGGAGAGACATGCAAGCTAAATCTGTAGTGTCAAAAATGTGTATGTTGTCTCCAGTGGCGTGCTGTCCATGGACACGAGGGACTAGGCTAGTTCCCTAAGAGTCACAAGTAATCATTTTTTTATTTGATGATATTTTAACATAAAGCATTTTAGAATTGTTGAAAAGCGCCGGTGAAAAATGCATCTTGCCTGAGTTGCCTCTCTTCAAACCGTAGCGCCACCAAGCACCTGCTGCACTTGGGGAACTAACCTTCGCAGTCGCTACCGCGTTTCGTCTGCTGTTGAATAGAGTAGATCACGTGGTCTGGGGACTCACACCATTGCTGCACTTCCCCTCATGCCTTCAGCACCAGCGTTAGCGCCAGTTTGTCCCATGTGTCAAGTTACGTGCGAAGTTTCTACTAAAGATCGACAGGAATCCGTGGTTGCACAGTCACAATCTCCAACCTAAGTCTGCTAGTGCATTTTGGTGTCCAGTGAGTGTACTTAACTCAGAACTGACTGAAAACAAAAATCATTTTGTAAATGGAGGGGGTCTCGGTTGAGAAATCTGTTCCCTCCAATACGTCATCAGGAGCCTGTGATGGCTCAGTGCAACCTTGCTTTCAATCAGTCTTTGCCAGCTATGAAACTTGCTATGGCGCTAAGCTCAACGACGTTTAAACATTATGAAGGGCTGCATACAGTTAATGGTGACAGGCAAAATAACTCAGTACCTAAAGCTTATGACAGGTAAAGGGGAAATAAATGACAACCGAGATGATGTAACCTGTTAAGTAGGTTAGATTACACACCATGTACAGCAATGTCTGCATGGTGTAGTGGTTACACGCAGCACCTTTTCTCTGAAAGGTATTGCGTTTGAATCCCGAGTGATTTTTGTTTTTGTTTTGGGATTTTTTTTTTTTCTCAAATATGATGAATTATTTGTCAAGCCTTTCATGAAGACCCACTGATTACTAAGCGAAACCGTATAATCTATCTGTGCAAAGTCATATTGATAGACACCTAATTTCTACTATCCTACATTGATATCGAAATATAGATATTTTAGACTCACAGGTGGTAGAAATTGCTTTAGCTTAGTAATAACAGTTATTGCGTTTGAAAGAGGATATTTTTATTCTTTACATAACGTGTAATCTAACCTACTTAACAGGTTACATCGTCTCACTTGTTTTCGATCATTTCCCCTTTCTAACGTCATTTAACACTTATATATGGTATCTACAAAATTATTTGGTATTTTCACATAAATCATGATCTTTTAATCAACATTATTATAAAACCTGATTTGTTCGTCACTTGTTATTAGTATTTACGTAGTACGAGATACATATTGAGGCGTCAAGAGAAATGAAGGAAATCCCGTAGCTTACTGCCCCCCACCCCCCACCCCCTAGCTTGTCCCCATTGAGAAATCCCACCGCACGCCACTGGTTGTCTCATAAATATATTTAATACACTGAAATTATTTTCAAATTTTGCCTTTTGTTTCAGATTAATACTGAAGATAGCTGCTGAGGAGTAGCATGGGGGTTGCAATGGCAACTGGATTGCCTGTTCATGGGACTGGCAGTGCATGTACTGTGCTGAATTGAACATCAAGTCAAATGTGCTGGTAGTAGAGGATTGAGTGACCAGCCCAGCAAACCACAGACTGACAGACTCCAATGCTGAGCAGTCCACACACATGCACTGCTTTTGTTTGTTTGTGTGTGCATGTGCATATGTGTATGTGTGTGTGTGTGTGTGCATGTGTGTGTACCGGACTGCAGGCTGCTCTGGCACAAACTCCATACCATGGAACCTGGAGATTGTTGACAGTAGTATACTTGTGTCATTGTGTATACATGTGTTGTATAGATGTGCAATGCATGTGCTTATGCACATGTATGCATGGATGTAAGTCTGTGTGTGTGTGTGTGCAATTGCACATGTGTGTGTGTGTCTAGTAGTTGTAGTAGTAGTAGATGCCGGCGGCTGGGTTGCCGTAGACATCACTGAGAAGTATACAGAAGGTTTTTCAGAGTCAGGTGGAGGAGGAAGTCACACATTGTGTTTGTGTATGCTCAGGTAGATTTGTATCATGTCATTTTCTGCATACCCCCATGGAGGGTGTACAGTAATTTGCGCTTGGCAACTAGCCAACCTCATCCAGCCTGCTCTTGGATGTCGGTGTAGGTGCACATGCAGTTGACTTGTGCCAGGCTGTGCACCGTCATGTTGGTGTAGGTGTGCATGCAGTTGACTTGTGCCAGGCTGTGCACTGTCATATGTCGGTGCACAAAAGTGGAGAAAATATACACACACTGGATACGGAGGCTTGGCATGCAGGTTTATGCATACCTATTGCTTGGTGTCTGTGTTTTCAGCAATTCTGTGCACCACCATCTTATTTTGTACACATCAAGAATGACAATGAAGATGAGGCTGTTTTTGAGGTGTAACATGACCAGCACCCTTTCTCAAAGGGTCTTTGTGGAGTGTTAGAGGACTGACTGTGTAGGTGACACTGGCTAGACCAGAATTTCTTCTTTCATTACTGAAGTAAACTTGTGCTGGTTAGGATGGCCCTGGAATACCTTTATTTAACACAAATATTTTTTATTTTGTTGATGTCTTATTCACTTTATCTATATTGCTCATGCGCACATGCGCGCACTCACAAACACTCCTCTCTCTTTCTCATACACATACACTCACAAGCATGCATGCACTCTTGTATACACACATATGTGTCTGTCAGGTCTGCCTTTTTCTCACTATCTCTTCCCTGCCTTTTACTGATATTTTTCCTATGTATTATTTGTTTTTCCACTGGCTCATTTTCTCTCTCTTACCAATATATTTGACTTTGTTTTTTTACAGGCACAAAAAGACAATGTCTGCTTATTTCCAGATGTACCTAATGGAGTATTTAATGTCAGACTTGTTAATCCCATGATCATTTGTTGCTATTGTTGTACAGTGTTTGCTGGACCATGTTGACTCTTGAGCACTAGGCATTCATAAGAAGTTTGTTTTAAAATCAGGGTTTATCTAGCCAATAATGAAATAATTTTTTTTTAATGGAACGTGCACCATATGTACTCATATGTTGGCCATTTGTGACAAGGCTACATCTTTTCACGTGCATGCTTGGCACTGGGGTCTCTTGTGTGAACTGAGCATCTTTCTTGTGCTTTGAATGCAGACTGAGTTTTAGCTTTGTCTGCAAAATGTTGTGAGCACCTCTTGATGGTTTAGCCAGCTGAACAGACTCAGAGACATTGGTCTACAATTGTTCACCTTTCATTGCCAAATGGCTTACAGTTGATTTGTGAAGGGTTTCACTGCCTTGGTGTTATCTTGCCTTCATATTGTTTGGTGTCTGTTCTGCGGTAGCATTTTGCCCAACTATAAACTTCTTACTAGCTTAGCATTTGCAATGTGGGAGAAATAGGTAGGAAAGGTAGCTGTTAACATGCTAATCAGTTCCTAGTCACATATATCAGGAGGGCTAAAGCTGGCTTAAAATTTATACCTGGAAATTTAAGAAGGTTGTGTTCATCACTTTTTGAGGTTTTTCAGAGAGATGAGGTTGTTGGAAGTGATACTCTAAATGTGTTGTGTAGTAGCCATTTCAACCAATTTAACAACCAACAAGTGTGCCATGGACTTTCATTGTTGCATGTTATAACAAAAAGTTTCCCTGATGGTGCTGTTTATGTATGTGAAAAATGAGTTTATTGGAAAGTTACTAAAGACTGAAATGTACAGCTGAAGGTTAACATGCTAAAACTTTGTCGGAAATGGGGTCTTTCGTTCTTTCTCTTACTCGTGGAACAGAATATAGCAGAATGATAGCAACATTACCAGTAGTTAATTTAATAAATTAGTACCAATAAATAATAGTGTGAGAGACAACTTTTCCTAGCTGGTTTACTGAAAAGATATTTGTCAAAGAGCATGGTTATTGATGAGAAACAATTCACTTTGCAAATTTCTGAAGTTGGCCATAAATATGTATGAATAGATTTTGTCACAGCTGCATTTCAAACACTGGTCTTAGCAAGAAGAAGGTAAATTAAAAAATAATAGAACCAAAACTGTTTCAGTGAAAGGATGAGTCACAAACTTTTACTTTTGGGTAGATCATACAGAGCAAGGCATATTCACAGTAGATGTGTTTCTACCAGGCTACTACTGGCAGAATATATGTGGACACTGTCCAAACAGCAGAGGAGACAAATTTGATTTAACTTGACAACTAGCATCCCTGAACGCTGTTTTGCCTGCACCTTTGATTGGCCTAACCAGAAAAATCTTGTTTTGCAGTTGTCTTCCTTGACAAATTTGCTAATTGTTTCTCCAGTCATCTTTAAAACCCTCAGTATTTGCATTTTCCTATAGAATAACATTTTCTTTCAGTTATTAAATACATATATCCAAATTATGATTTTTCATCTTTTGTCTTTCATTCAAGAAAGGTAAAAGCTTGGGTACTTTTTCATAATTCAGTTTAGAGAGGAACATAAAAATGGACATAATTTTGCTCCATCTTTTTTTTCAGCTTTGGACCATGTAGCATATTAAACTGTACCTCTTAAAGATGCATGCACTGCTAGTAGAACTACCAGATCTGTGGGCATAGATATGTGTAGATAAGGGAGCAGCTTAGAGGTGGACCAAGTCTTGTAGAAAGCATTTTTTCTACGGGTCCTCAAGTCAGTGTACCATTGGAAATAGTGGTGGAGGAAGCGTGAATATGTTCAAGTTTTTCCTGTATTTACATTGGTGTTTTCTATCGCCAAGCAGAAAAATGCACAAATTGTAATTTGTTTCAAAACAAGAGATATTTATTCGTTTATTTGTTTATTAGTTGTTTTTCTTTTTCTACACATAAAAGAAGTCTAGAATTATTTGCTATGGTTTCTGGACCAACAAGGAAACTGTGTGAAGAATGAATTAGTGTAAATGCAAGGTGGAAATCTTGGGCAATGTTGGTCTTGAAGTTGAAGCTTGCTTGCAGTTAGCCAGACAAGCTGGCCTGAGGCTGTTCACTCTGCCTGAGTTTACTTAGGCTACTGCTTTCATAGTGTTGTAGTGATGCCTGAGGAACAAAAGCACAGTGAGTTTAGTCATGCTTCAGGCAAGCATTGGGCATGATACAGTCCCACTCTGTCTTGACCCTCATGCATCTCACCATTTTTACTCCTTTCTTTTATTTCTCTTTTTGTATTATTATACTAGTCTCTTTAACCCTCATACCATCAATCCACACATTGTTAACATCATCATTGTCATCATTATTTCCATTGTACATAAATTACAGATGCATTTGATGTCATCTTAAAGTGTTACCGTTGATGCTAATATATAGCTTTGAATGATGGAAAACCATGTTGAACATGTTACTGTCATTAAAATTTTTCTTTCTTTGTCTAAAACTGCCTACTATTTTGCTTATTGTATTTAGGTTATCATTATGTTCAGGATCAGTTTTGGGGATGATGGTGGTAAGAGACTGACACAGTGTATTTGTATGCTCATTTTTTTTTTCCTCGATCGCTGTATGCTCATTTCAATATGGCCTTTGTCTTGGTCCTTCTTGTGCTAGTGAATTTCTATCAGAAAGAATGCACTTACATAGAGCAGATGTCCTATGATAGAGGTAACATCAGTTTTGTTCCGTTCCCTCTCTGTAGTCATGCAGAGGGTTCTTTGAAATGTCGCCATTTGCCTACTAGAATGAGACAATGCAACATATTCTCAGTGTCTTCAGTGCTGTGGGAGAGCATTCTGACAATGAGTGATTGTTTTTAGGATCTGTCAACACAGCTCCAGCATACATGGAGCTTAATTAAAGATAACTTCTATACTCATTCTGGTATTTGTACAAACCACTTATTTCTTCTCAAGCTTTGTTGGCAGTGCTTGTGGATGTGTTTATTTACTTCTACATAACAAAGAAAAACTTGTTAGCTGCTAGGTGCAGGGTTCCAGTTATTGTCTTATAAAACTGTTTATTTGTAAAGAATACTATTGCATTGACTATGGCATTGCTATTATTACTCATAGCTATAGTACAGCATTGGAAGCTGATATATAACGAAGGTTAAAAGTATTTTCCTCTTTAAAGCAAGACAATAGCAGGATTGAAACCTCATGTTTACAGAGCAGCATATGTTTGTATGTGTATGGGTGTTGGTGGTGTTTATATGTATGAGTGTGTATGTGTGCATGCGTGCACCTCTGCAGTTTAGCTTTGCCCTGATAAAAGCTGCTTTTACTTGATGACCAGCATTACTGAGAATCTTACATGCAAAATGATGGTAAGCAAGACATTTTCTTGTTATGTCTGCTGTGGGTATCGCTGGAGGTTTGTGATATAGGTCTCATATCTGCTGCTCTTCCTCCACAATTTCTCCTGCTTCCTCATAGTAAGTCTGGATGAAATAGTAGCACAGATTTTTTGAAATGTATTGTTCCTATGGTAGATCAGTAAACTCTGGCATATTTAAGATGGATGATTAAGAATTAACTGCACCTTTTCTCCTTTGTACTTGATCTTCATCCTTTTGTGCATTGTTCACCATCTGGGGACAGTAAGACCTTTGAATAATTTCTTCAATCTAAAATTTCAGTAAAATGTGCTGGCATATGTTAGACCAACCATCTGTTTTCATGCAAATGGTTTCTTATTGAAGGTTGAAGAAATAGAATTTTGCTGCAAAATTTAAAACTACATGAACAAGTCATTGTTGGACCTTTTTTTTAAAAAAAAAATTGTTTTCCTGTAATCAGGGAGTTGTGATTCATATGTTGGAAGTGTGCAATGTAGACTGAGTTTAATCTTAGCTCTCCTTGTCCTATCCAATGCTAGTTTTAAAAGTAAAATGCAAACTTGTATTTTGATGATAGACATTAACATAAGATGGTGTATACAGATCAGCTCTCTTTTTTAATTTGTTTCTGAAGATTATTTCAGCCAGTGGGTTGTGATAAAGTATTGTTACTAAGATTAAAATATTATCTTCACATTTATTTATCTTAAGCTAAGAATATTGCTATCAGAGTGTTGTGCTTTTGTTCTTCCTTGATTATTATTCACATGTGTAACTCTGTTAGTTTATAGCTAAATTTTTAAAAAGTTATTTATTGAACATTGGCATGTTTGTGTAATGTATTTGTACATTTTTGTCACCTAGTGGGACTGTTGTCATGCTCAAATGTTTCTTGTTGCACAAAGCAAAAACCTGCAGACTGTTAATTGTTCACTTCCTGTATCTCAAAGACAGTCTTCAGGCAAAGCTAGTTCATGGAGGATAAATAGCTTGACATAGGTGGTGTGATCTGTCTGTCTCTCTGTGTGTGTGTGTGCATGATAGAGAGATAGCATTGTGTATAGGTGAGTGCATGTGGGCATGGTTGTGTTTGTGTAATTTCTGCTGGCACAAGACCATTTGACCATTGTTGTCATTGCATTTCATGTTGAAAGGTGATCTAAGTTTGGTGCATTTCTCAGAATAGTTTGTTATGGGAAAGCTTGGTTAGGTACTTTTTATGCCACACTTGTTTCTGTTTACAGGCATTTTTAAGTACTGCTTATGTGTAATGCAGTGGAAATATTCTTAAATCTAAAATGTCTCTTCAGCTTGGTTTGTAATTGCGTGTAGAAATATTTCCCACACTTCATGCCACTGCTGCATACAGCATACAGAGGTGAGAAAAGCATTGGTTATAATGTAGAGAGACCACACAACACATCAGTTTCAGCATCTGATGTCCAGGAAGAGAGGTTTACTAGAGAACTCTCATGAGAAGGGTGCATTTATTTATTTATTTTTAAGAGAGAGAGAGAGAGAGAGAAGAACTTTCTCAAGTGATTAGAAGTAAAAGGAGGACAGACTTTTCTATACTTTGAGTAGATAATAAAAGAGCCAATCTCTTAAGCTGTGGATAAGAAAAATGTTCACAGATGATGTGAGAGGGTCATCTGCTCATTAAAAAAGGGGCACACATACATCTGAAAGGACTGTAGCTTTGGACTGGGGGTAGTAATCTATCCACAAACCTACTTTGGGTTGCATTTCATAGAAGAATCATGAACTTTGTCAGTTGGTAGATCCCACTCTCTGTCTTACGAAATGCAAGGGCATGAGAGTTTCCAAACCAGTGAGATGTAGGAGATGGTGACCAGACTGCATTATTCTGGAACAGAATAGTGTTCATGGAAGATATGCATGTTATTATTGCTGTATACTCATATTTCATTCACAGAAGTTTGTAGATTCTGCCTTTACAGGACATTTATATAGTGTGGCTGGTTTTGTCATTCAAGAGTAAAAAAAAAAAAAAAACTCTTTTTATGCTAATGGGTATTTTGTACTACTGTCCTTGGAAAGGCAGATTTCTGATCATCACTGGATCTGACATAAATACTTCTCCTTGGTATCAGATGTTAGACTGATGATTGCAGATGAGCTGGGTAGATAACTTCCGTCTTTCCCATGGTTTCGTTCTACAGTTTGTTGCTCTTGAAATTTATAGGCTTAGATCTTACTTATTTCAATAAATTTGCTTCTGAAAATGTTTATGAATATACACGAAGAGCAGCATGGAATGTTAGACATAACAAAGAGTACTAAACATCACAGTTGACATGTATGTGTTGCATATGCTATTACACAGAACATTGTTGACATCATGTTGTAGTGAGGAGACTGTTGAGACAAAGTATTGTTTATGATGATTTGTAGTTACAGTGTTGGACAGTAAAGGTATTAAAAGATATCAAGAAATTATAAAAGGTTTTATCTAGATAATGCTAGGCAACTGTTTAAAGAAGAATACTCAGCTTAGCAAGACCATGAATTGTTCACAGACAAGTAATAGTGTGATTAAAAGATTACTATACTTTTGTGGGTTTTTTTTTATCAGTTTAGTGGAGAACATCAACAGTTTTACATGCTGAAGGCTCAGAACAGTTTTACATGCTTTTAGTAATTACAAGATTTGGTTAATAAACTTTGTAAGGAGAATGTACCTTGTCATTCAGTTACCCAGGGTCGTTTCTGGCCTGCAGCTTGCACAAATGAAAGAGGAACAGAAATGGAATATGACAAAGACCGAAACTTAATGCCATGGGATAGTCTGTAGCAGTTAATTAAGTGTTGGTCAGTTTGTGATGCCCATGCGAACATGTCTTACATGCGAACTTATTACATTGTGGCACATATTTCCTAGATCACATTCTTTGTTTGGCATGGCTTAACTTTTTGTCTTTTCCATGTTTCTTTGCTGTGGTAGAGGTGGGTCATGTCACTGTTAGTGGATGCAACTCCAATAAGTCCACAGTGGAGAGATGGATACAGGTCCAACATATGCTGTGCATTACAATTGAGATTCTTAACTCTAATGGACTACCAGCATGTCTTGATAATATCCAGTAGCCAACCATCAGCCATCATATTCTGACAACATCCAGCATCTGAACAGTCATCTATAACTAGCAATCATGTTCTGGCAATATCCAACATCTAAACATGCATCTACAATAGCAGTCATGTTCTTGCAATACAGTACAAGTTTAAACCACAAGTCAGGCTCATTAGCTAACCTGCTCATCAGATATAAATAGCAATTATTTTGTGGCTTTTTGCTACTCAAGACTGGCAGTTATCAAGTGACAGTCCTCACCTAGTTTAGTGTAACTGAACAGTCTCCAGTATATGTATAATTACTGACACATGAGATGGTGAGCATTTTCTTCAGTATAATTACAGACGTGTTAAGGAGCCTTCCATTCCTAACCAAATCCCCATCTTTTTAAATTCTATGTTTGAATGACATTATGGGTTTGGGAATTGAATTATAATTTGACATCGATCTTGAATAGTCCGACTAGTTTTTCACGAGGGACAAGGGGTTCATGTGTAAGTAGTGTGAGGATGTGACAATATAAAAAAATAATACTTAAAAAGTCTGAATTAAATAGTAGCAGACTGCTTGATGAATTGTAGACAATAATGCTACACCCAAACATCCTTGATCTTTAGAGACAGAAAGTGAAGTGCCATGATATTTGGTAATTGTAAGCCTCAGAAAAATACTGACCACACAGGATTGGACACATGCTTGTGCATGCTGGCTTGTACCCTCTTGCTATGTGAGTGGGTGCTCAAAATGGGAAAAATGTTTTCAGGCTAGGTATGTAACCTTAGGGTCCCAGCAGTGCTTGATAATCTTTTGAGGTAGATCTTTAGAGTGCCCTAAGGCTAAGTAAGGTGGTCCTGTAGCACAGAAATTCACTTAACTCCTAGTCAGGATCACTAACCATGGGTTCAGATCTTGCTTTTGGCACACATAGTTGCTCTCTGAATGTGGCACATGTTGACTGTGATATACAGCCCTTGACAGTGTAAATCACCAACCTATCTTAAGGCAATCCTGTATGCTTTTTTTGATATGTAATAAAGAGCAACAAATTGCAGATGGTTGTGCACTTTTGTAATGTACAGTGTAAGAAGTTCCATCAACACAATGGTTTTTTGCTATCATTCATGTTGGGTAGGGTTTGGGTGTCTTGCAGTTTTCTTCATTTGTAACATGTTAAGAGCTCTGCAAAATACACTAGTATTTAAGCTGATCAATCTTTGCAAACTGACCCTGTCATTGTTATGTCCTAGGCTTCCATAATGATAAGCATGACTTATTTTAAATTGAGGACTTTTGCACAAAATATTTTTACAAACATTATTTCAAAGTCTGTTCTCAGCAATATCTTCAAGCTGCACAGCTGTAACCACACACACATACACAAAACAAATGGAAAGTACTGCTTTACATGTATTCAGAAGGCAAATGTGAGTGAGTGATGTGTGTGGTGGTGACTGAATGTGTTGGGTGGGGTAGAGGGTGTATATGCAATTGGAAACATTTACAACTGTTCTTATAAATGCTGGATTTACAGAAGATTTTCATGTTGGAAGTTTTGACTGGAGCTGTAGCTGGGCAGCTGCTGTGTTCTGCGCTTGTTTTTTGATGGGCTTTGTGCAATCAGTACGTTAAAACTCTGAAAGCTTTGCTGCTACACTTGGTGGTTCATTCACAGGAGAACCAAGAAATTCTGGATAGCTCTTAAGTTTGTTTTGTTTTTAGACCAGCCTTAAGTGGCTTTTTAGGTCTTGTTCTGGCCAGCCACGGTTTGTGGTGTGCACTGTAATGTAATGGTCCCCCATAACTGTCTTTAGAACTTGATCAAGGTCAAGAACTGTGTCATGTGATATTCTCTCTGAGTACACACAAATTTACATAGACTTGCCCACATGCTTAGAAACAATTTCTGACAGTATTTATTAGGGCAAAGTTTCACACTAAAATGTTTCAAAACTGTTTTAGTTGGGGTTTTCTCGGCAGCTGTATATGTGCTTTTTATTCCCAATGGTTGCGTGGTGGTGCTTTATTTATTTAAAACATGTATGTGACATTCTGGCTGTCATCTTCCTGCACTGGTCTAAGGTGTGCATGACACTTGACTGTTGTCATTGCTATGTAACACTCTGCTTAAAACATTGCGGACTCAGAATTGCTCTGTGTGCATGTGACTGCGTGCATTTAGTTGTATATGCATATGCTGAAAGCAGGACTAGCAATGGCAGATAGTACTCACTATTTTCTCTTGATCAGTTAGGAAACTAAAAGTGGCAGATAGTATTCACCATTTTCTTTTGATCAGTTAGGAATTTTGTCAGCCAATGTGCATGTTTGATGTCTGTAAAACATACAGCAAGTGAGAAAATAGTAGAGAGAAGCAGGTAGAGTTGAAAATCTTGCATTTGACTGAATTTGGACAGTGGACTTAAGAAATAAGGGCATTTTATTTATAAAATAAAAAAACAAATAATGATTACATGTATTAAACAACAACCAGCATGGTCCACCCCTCACCTACTTGGTACATAGTTGCTAATGTAGCAGATGCTTTGATGCCTCAAGTAGGAAGTACATGCAGTCAGCAAACATCAAATAGATCATTGCTTGTAGATTTATACATCATGTAGATAAATGCAGTCTTGTCACATGGATATGGTTAAAGCACACACCTTAATAATACAACAATAAATGGTGAGGTACATAAAGCAGTTATATGGGCACAATGACAGCTATATTAACATTCTCTGATACTTGACAGTCAAGATGATTTAGATCCAAGAATTTAACAGGTGAAAAAACAGTCACTGTCAGCTGGCCTATCTGTTACATTGTTGTCATTTAAAATGACCCTCTCCCTCACACACAAACAGGTGGTTACAGAATGGGGACAGGGATTTTTTGAGTCTTTCAGATGTGTGTGCCCCATTTCCAGCTGCTGTGTGTCAGCCATGTTTCATGTAGTCTTATCAGTGATGTGTTGGCATCATTAGCACTGTCTAGTCAGTGCATTGTTGGCTTTAGAAGCACAGAGGAAAATGTAGAGTACTGATATATGTCAATGTGTGAAGATGCACATCCCTTACTTACTCACTCACTGTACTCTGCCACAGAATTGTCGCAGAAGTTGTTTCCCACTTCACACGTTTGGACAATGAAAATGTCCTTCATCTGTGCTTCTCAGAGTACTGGTTTTTTTATGCATTCTGACAAAGAGTTCTTAAGTACAGTATACATACAACACTTTTTCTCATCCCTTGTTTTGATTCAAAGTTCTTAAGCATATAAATTTTAAGAAATAAAAGCAATTGAGCATGATTTAAAATATACTCATTAAAATTTTCTCATGGCTGTGTGTTTCAAATTTCTTTTGAAAGATTTTGGCTAAGCCTGTACTCACAGATATTCAAGTATGTTGCACATTATATGTCTTTAGAATTTGTCATTAAAAGTTGTCACCACCATTAAAAAAACAAAAAAACAAAACAAAACCATGCTGCTTAATATCCAAAGCTCCTTAACTAGGCCTGACATTCTTGTGTTGAGAGCTTTTCAACTGAGTGCAGAAAATTTCTTAACAGTTTAGGCTTTTTACTTTTCATATGATTTTGTTTTAAAAGCTTAATTTTGGTCTGTTTTCGTTTTTTTTTTAAATGTAGAGCTTCCTTCTAAATGTTGAAGTGTAGCCCATATGCTCAGGTTATCTTTAGTTGTTCTTATTCAAGAAAATTTATAATTTTTCAGCAACATCTGTATTTTTTATGATAAACAAATATTAATGTTTATCTGTCAGTGTCATTTTCAGTGTGCTAGGACCAAAAAAAAAATCTGAAGATTGTTTCATGTGCACTTGAAAGTGGGCCAGATATGGGGAGATCATGATGTTCCCTTGTGAATTATTTTTCTTTTGTTGGAAAGGTGGGGGGATTTTTTAACAAGACAAGGTGACAGGAGAGGTTTCATTAGAGACATCTGAAAGTTGTGTTTGATAATATGGCAGAAAATGCATGATGTGCTATTAATGTGTTATCAGTAGAGTGTGCAAGGATTAAGAGTGAGTGGTAGTCTGCTGATTGTAAGAAACCAGTTATGTGATTTTCTTTTCTATGATTTTTTTTTATTGCTAGAAACCATGAATATGATTCACTGAGTATTCTTTAGCTGTGGAGGTAGCCTTTGCCCAGTTGAAGGCTGCCACGTCTGTAAAGAAAGAAAAAAAGTTTAATTTGGGTATATTCAGCCTTGAGTACAGACAAGAGGTAGGGTACAGTGAAATATTTTCAGTACAGACAAGATATTGGTATATTGGAATGTTTTGAACAGTCAAGCATTTGTGTACAGTCTTGGATGCTATTTTTGTTTGCAAAGCTTGGTTACTGTCTGAATTCGTTTACTTTTTAACAATGGACCAATGAAGTTCATAGCACGAAAACATTTTTTCTTAATCCAGTTCATTTTAGGCAATTTTTTCCTGAAAGTTTCTGAATGCTGCAAATTTTCCTTTGCAAGTTGATCTCCCAATTATTTTCATTTGTGAGGGGATATGGTCTCATCTTTTGGGAAAAAAAATTGTTGGGTCAGCTTATGCACTCATTAAAACTAAACTTTGTAAAATATTTGTTTGGTGTAAAATGTTTACTTAGCTTTATTGTTGACAGTGTTAGGTTCATCTCCTTTATACTGATTTTTTGGGAGGATTAGTGAGTGTTGACAGCATTTTCATACAGAACATGCTTGGCATTGACAGTACGGGAAAGCCCAGAGTGGGCCTGCTTAGCACAGTGAGCAATCTGCTGTTAACTGTCATTGAGAACATGGTTAATTTTCTGTAACCTCCAAAGCTGAAAAGAGCTGAGTAAAAAAAAAAAAACACACAAAACAAAACAAAAAACTGGCCAGCTGAGAATCCACACATTGTTATGGAGAATCTTGAGGTTGGCTTAGGATGATGTGATCAAAGCCATGACTGTGCTTGCATGGATAAGCTTGCGGTCAGCATCATTCAGTCGTCAGCCCTTCTGGTGGGGTTGTGTGCATGCAGGTGATGGCATGCCCAGTAGTACAAATGCCATTTCTTTTTTTGCATTCTGTGAACTATTTGTGCAGAAACTGCTTTTTCGATTGCATTTATTTTGCACTGGCTTTTGGCAAAAACTCAACAATTCTACTCAAGTAAGCAGACGTGGCCTCGTGCCAAGAAACATGCAAGCAGCTATTTGACATGTTCCAAGGTAACCACATCTGCTCTAGAGCATCGCAAATCTCAGGATTTTTTGGTTCTTATCTACACTTTGCCTTTTTCTCATTATATCTTAGTGCATAGTATTAAGATCTGTTGGGTGTCATTTGTTCTTTTGCTGAGAGTAATACCATGTGTATTTCCCTGGGGCAAGGCAAATATTTATTACAATTCTTATGTAATACTGAATTATTTCAACCATGTATCTTTTACTGTAAATCATTTCTTATAAATGTTCAGTCTTAGACAATGTCTCATGCTGTTTTGTATCGTTTGGTATGTATGTAAATTGTAATAATATATAATTATCATCTTTGTGATAACACATTTTCAGAGTATATAGTATGGGCAGTGTGCGTTTATTAAATAAAATCATGTTTTAAGAATTTTTTTTCCTTTCGTGGTACAGGTCATCGCAGCGTCCAGTGTTGAAGATCAGACGGTTTCTTATGTTACAAAGATTCATATCTGTATATGTGAAATAAAATAGGGGTAAATCAAAGGTGTGTTTTTTATTAAGCAGTACTTTTCAGTTTCGACAATATAGCAGCTTGTGAAACCTTGAAAGTCTCTTAACAGATCAAGCTTCAAGCTTGATGACCCAAAATTTGTCAGGTTTTTTAAGTAATCTAGATTGTCTACATGGTTGCACACACGTTTACTAGCATGATTACTACAAGGACCTGCTGCTGAAAGTTTGAGTCTATTTCTACATACCCTGCCGACTCAACTTGAGATGACCAAAGAGCTTTTTCAGGCTGTTCTGTCTTGAGATCACATTCAGTTTGTATTACAGAAGTGGAAGTAGTAGTATGTCCTTTGAAGATGGTGGATGTGCAACGCATCCATCCATAACGGCATACATCCATACAAGTTGCTGGCAATGGATTTTGATATTGCATTTTTTAATGTACATCTAAAATGATAATAATAATAAAGATTAATAAAAAGTCTTTAAGAAAACCACAAGACAAGTAAAAAGGCCTGTTGATGAAACGCATCTTTCTATAATCCACAATATGAATAGTTTTGATTGGAAACAAAAATGAAAATAAGTCATACTGCTATTATTAGCACTTGTTCGTCAACACAGAGCAGAACTAATTACACACCTGATCTGTTAAAGAAACAAAATACTTCAGACAAACAGATGTGGCCTAATTTTTCTTGTACACAGAGGTTTTTAACTTTAGTAATACTGTAACCTTCTGTAGAGTAGTAATACTAGTAGTAGTGCAAGAATAGCATTACTACTCTATAGTAGGTAGGTTACAGGAAACCTACTCTAAAGTAACTTACAGTATTACTAAAGTTAAAACCTCCTGATTGCTTCATGAGATTTTCTTGAATCAATCGAAAACATCTGCTTTCTGATTATTCAGTTCCATGAAAATGAAGGTTCGTTCTAAAACACATCATGAAGCTGCATCCCTGTGGTTACTGTATACAATGATGGAGATAAACCGTTCAGCAGGATCTCTGATTTAGTCAACTGTAAAATCCACCCATAGTGCCAACGCTGCAAAAATGTCCAGCTGCTATTTAAAGAGTATTTCCTTGTAGTCACTGCTATTACAATCTGGCTAGTTCCATTAACTCTTTACAGTTCAGTCCAACATGGACGGTTGAAAACCTCTGTGGATGGGCAAGAAAGTGTAAAGAGTTGAGCAGCAATGTTTGAGCAGTTGGCTTTGAATGCCCTTCATAACACTAGCAAACAAGGCATGTCAGTTTATCCTCCTCTTTCATTCTAATAATACTGCTAAACACACGGACTTAAAAAAATCCAGGAATCAATGCCACAAAGATGCTACACTTCAATAATAATAACAAATGTGGACCTTTCACTAATATGCACACGCCCATAAAATGGACCCTGTCCGTCTCTTACGTGATGATGTTTTGCCATCCCTTGACCCAACATTTTATGAGGTTTGGCTGCCACTCCCACAATGAATGCAAGAATCGCCAGCAACAGCAATCTCATCATTTATTGCCAGCTGCACTCTGCCAAGCACTTCAATCAGTGACTTTGCAAACACCGTCTGAGATATGGCAGGTCTTGAAAAGCAAGATGTACTCCGTAAGTTATATACAAGACAATCCTGGCCCACGTCTGCTAATGAGTGTGCTTACATGATCTGTCTGTTGAATGTTTTCATAACTTTGCCAAATCTTGCACTACATGGCAAAAGCAAGTGCTATTTTTTAAGCCACTTGTTGAGAGTGCTAAACACATTGGCAAAGGGTTGCGAACCCCTGTCACCACAGGTGTCCCTGCCCTCCTGATCAGTGTTGTCTGGTTTACACAACTGCCCTGCTTCAGACTGTTCTGCCTCAGATGTGACAGATACATCCGCTGAACAGTTCGTCTCTTTCTCCTTGGCTCCTGCTGATGAAGCCTTGTCATACACAGGCTCTTCCTGCCTGCTCATCTCCTTTATGTTCACTCCGGACAGAACCTGTGGTAAGTGATCAGCATTTTTGATAGTCAGAGAACTTTCACTGTCTGAAGCCTCTCCCTCACTGCTTACGTCATCCTGTGCACCATGATGCACAGTTAACTTGCTGAAGCCGTATTCGTGGATCTGGCCCTGCAGAGTGGCGCGAAGAATACTAGATGCTGGGGATCTGCTAGCCTCAACACAAGCTGGTGCAGAAGCACCAAGAGATTCCTCATCATCGTTCCCTCCAAACTCTTCAGTGCAATCAGAGCCATCCACATCTTCTGTTTCTAAGTCTTTCATGTTAGGCAGCTCAAGTCCTATGATATCCATTTCCTCGTCTCCATCTGCTTCCACGCTGCTACTACTATTTTCTGACAAGGGAGAGGACTGTGGGCTATACAAGGACAGTCCTTCCTTTTCCATGTCAAGATCAGTCACTGGTATAATTCTGAGTTCTGTGTCAAAATTAACAAGTTTGGGGTCTTCCTTTCCTTGCTGTGTCATACTGTCTGCTTGCAAGTCAAGGACTTGGATATCCTCATTCTCGTCATGTGTGATAGTGATGTGATGAAGAACACTCGAGCGCTTGAATGCTGTGAACTCGCACTTGCTGCACCTGTAGTTGCGCTGCTCTAAGTGAGAAGCAATGTGTGCACCAAAGTCTCCCTCATCTTGAGCCACGTACGCACAGTATCCGCATTTGAATGGAAAATCTTCACATGCATTTGAAACCAAGTGGGTGAAGCAGCCATGAGTGGCCAGGTGTATGCGAAATTGATAAAGGTTTTCTGAAGAATAGTCACATAAATTGCAGGAATAGTTGGTGATGCCTGTTGTAGCTTGTCTGCAAGGCACCAGTTCTTCTGAAATAACATAAAAAAGACAAACATAAGAAAATTGTTTTAAGAATATCTACAAAAATATACCTTAAGAAATATAACAAAAAGTATAAGTGTTTTTTGAAGGGGCAAGACAATAATGTCAAATCACCATTGATGTTTTGTTACCAATAATAATGCCCAAACAACATATGCCAGGATTAAGACCAATGCTTAGTTAAGAATCTTTTTGAAATCACACACCTAAATATCTTAATTGTTTTTAAAATGCAACAACAATAGGTTTTTAGTACAGAATTCATCTACAGCAAAAAGGCATTACATTTTTTGCTGTGACATTTAATGTATAAATGATTATGGTCTGCTTAACACGAGCATGCCAAAGCAGAAACATGCCTAACTGCAGCTAACGTTGACATATTTGTTAAGTGTTTTATGCTTTTTTTCTCTCTCTTACACATATTTATGATAAGAGGAATAAATGCTGCTTTTTACAAGCTAAATCATTTCTCCACAGGCTACTTCTTTTGGCTGATATTTAACGACAGAATATCTGGTCTCATTTAGATGTAATTCCTTTGAGGTGAAAGGACTGAAATATTGACATTAAATTTATTCACTCACCCCCCTGAGAGGGTTGACACAACACACACAAAACAGTTAACATAGGTAATTTTTTTCATAGAGATCTTGAATCATTGTACAAAAAGATAAATATAAGAAAGTGTTATACACAGCAGCAAAACATACCAATGGTAAAGATGGCAACGAAGTTAACAATATTAGTACAACATAAAGACAATATGAACTAGTGAATGATGTTACTTATCAAAGTTATCACAAATAAGTTTTACCAGTAGATGCTTTTTGTGGAGCAGAAGAGTGTTTAATTCAATGAAATTCAGGTATTAATCTTTTTTAACCTTAATCAGAGAATATAGTGAAATTCACATCATAAGCATTACATTTAGTGCAGTGACATTGTGATGTGGTATATTGCAAAAACCGCGAGTTATATCATTTAAAGTTCTAAACTTAAAATACTTGTAAGATTACAGGGCAATATATTTTTCATATATATATATATATATTAATATAAAAGAACAGAATGTATATGTATCCCTCTCATACAATGCTGAGAACCACTGAATAGAAATAACAATTAACATCATCTGGCCTAATTTTTAAAGCATTTGAAAGAAACTTGCAAATTCTCCTGCTTGTTCCCCACCCATGATGAGCTTAAGCTATTCAATAAACCTCTACTGCAGTAACATAATCTAAATGAACTTGTAGGTAAACCAACAAACAATATTTGAAAACCATCAAAAGGACTGACCAATTTACACCAAAAGCAGACCATCCTAATTTCTGGAACATCTAACGGAAACTTACCTAACTCCCAAAGTTACCATTATGTTCGTAGCATTCTTAGCCTAAAATGTACTTATAATAATACAGCAGTTGTAATTTTCCAGCATAGTCACAAGGACCAAAAGCCAACCAGGGACAATTATTTAATTTCAAATAAATCTACTTGGATATCTGCTGGAAGCGATAGTTTGCTATATGTACGTAGGAACAAAAACGTTACTCAACATGCTTGGTAATATAAATTCTTTTCAGCCACTGAGAATTTATTGTTCTAATCGAGTTTAACATCTAGATATAATAAATCAAACATTACTTCAACATTTTCCAAACTCCAATACAGCTAAGATGTCTCTTAATGAGTTTATGTATTCTTCCTTTTGAAAAGACAGTAATTTTAGTTGTTTTTCCATATTAACACAAATGCCACAATGTCCAATATGTTAACTTGACAATGTGTGCTTCCTGTAGATTTCGTTCAGTTTTGAACAATATCACAGCATCATCAGCACACAAAAGTAAGAACCTGGAATAGCCATGCTACACCATTGTTACTCATTTTGACAGCAGAAGCTTCTCTCAATAAAGGTTGCAAATCATCAATGTTCTGGACCTTGCCTTTGTATACATATTTTTCACCGTTTAAAGAAAATTCCCATTAATATCTACTTTTCCTAAAGAAAATATCTTCAAATTTTATTGAATGCTATTTTATAGTCAATAAATACACAGTACAGATGTTTTCTTCTGTTTATCATCCACAGCCAAACAAAGCATCTCCCTTCTTCTCTGCCTTTTCTGGATCACCCCTGGCATGCCTTCACCAAGTCACATGCAAACTCATCACTCAGATCACCATCAAAACCTGTGAGCTAGATTCTCTGTCTTTAGTTTTTCTTGCTGGGTGTCTTGACAAGCTCTTCCCAGCCATTACTAACTCCTTGTTTGCTGGCATTGTCTCAAGAGAGCCATTGTGTCTACTCCTGAAGAAGCTTGACCTTGGTGGTAACGAGCTCGAGAACTACTGTCCTGTTTCTAATCTTTTTTTCTTTTGGTCTAGGCTCCTGAAATGCATCTTTGACCAGCTTAGTAAAGACCTTTGATTCAACATTCTCACCTACCTGTAGCCAATCTGTCTACCCTCCCCAGCATAGCTCTCCTCGGATTTCTGACCTGTGCGCTGCTGACAACAGTCTGGTTCTGCTTGTCCTTCTTGCTTTGGTATGCTTGACCATGACATTCCGATCAATTAACTCTGTTCTGTATTTGGCATTCAAGATGCTTCCCTTTCTTGGATCCAGATCTGCCACCATGACCAATCTCAGACTGTTTCACTGCTTTCTTTTCCTCTCAGCCTTTCCCAGTATTCTGTGGCTTACCCCAGGGTTCTGTACAGGGCCCTGTTCTCTACTCTCTTTACACACAGACCCTGTCATTAATTATGAAGCATCATGATCTCTACTCTCTTTACACACAGATCCTGTCATTAATTATGAAGCATCATGATCTCCACCATATTGCCTTTGCCAATGACATGCAACTATATGTCGGCTCAACACCGATAAAAATTGATAGCCTTCTCTCCTCCACCAGTCACTGCAAATTTGACATCCAGAACTGGATGTGTGAAGACAAACTGGAGCTGAGCCCTGACAAGACTGAAACATTGATCACTGACATCAGACAGTGCCTTTCCACCGTTTCTTCCTGTAGCCTCTGATTGTCTGGCATCATGATCCCCTTTTTGTTTAGCATCAAGAGTCTTGATGTCATTCTGGACCATACCTTCTCCATACAGCCCATCTCCTCTTTGGCAAAAAAAAAATTTTTTTTTCATCTATTCACTGCTGCTACTGTCAAGCTAGCTATCTTTTCTCATGCCTGGATTATGCAACTCCTTTTAAGCTGGTCTCTCTGTGGCCATAGTCAACATCCTTCAACATGTTGAAAATGCTGCTCCTTGTCTGGTGCTCCAGGTGTATAAGACTAATTATGTCAACCCCCCTCTCCCTCGATCTTCCCTTCCTTCACATGCTGCCTGTCACCGACCGTATCACTTGCAGACTGGATTGTCACCGACCGTATTACTTGCAGACTGGATTGTCACTGACCGTATCACTTAGAGACTGGAGCGTCTTGACAACAAATGTCTTCATCACTGTGCTCCTGATGAGTTTTCTGCCTTCCTCACCCTCCAGACTCTATCATTCCCCCCAAACTTGGTTCAGCAGCTGATAGGCTTCGACTGCACATTCCCCACACAATACTCTCTGCTGTCATGACCGGCAAACCTTAGCCTCTGCTTGGAAAACTCTCCACTTGCAACTATCAGGCTGCCTCTTAAAGTGGTTTCAAGAGGCTACTTAAAACTCTCCTCTTTAAAACAGCTTTACAACTGTTTTCATGGAATCAGCGTGCTTTACAAGTCTCATAAACTGCAACAAATGATCAAGTGTTGAGTGCTCAGCCCTGAATCTGACTTGCTCCTCACAAAGTTTGTTACATGTATAACTTTCTAGAAATGATAACCTTGTCTTTAGCAAAGATGTAAAGGTTACCAAAGCAACTAAAGATTTTACTCCCTCAGTAGTTAGTGGGAGAGCTCTGTGACTTATATATCAGAATTAGTTCACCTATGCACCACTGTACTGAAACCTCACCAGTATGTATTATAACATTTAACAGACCAACATATACCTTTAGCATCTTGCTACCAGCAGTTTACAGGAATTCATCTAAGACATTATACCAACCACACTGTTTACTGCCTTTCAATTTCTTGAAACTATTATTAACTTCAGCTGTAAATTGTGCAGTTAGGATTGTATTAATCTTACTTAAATCAGTATTCTGCATGTTATTATTAAGCTCTAGCTCATTCTCATCACGTCTGTTGTCTGTTGAAGTGACCATAGAAGTCTGAGGAAGATGGCATGTTAGTCCTACTTGGCTGCTGATTCAGTAACTTCCAGAAGATGCTTTGATCCCAAATTTGTTAATTTCCTACTTTTATAACAGCATATGATATTTTATATTCTCTCAGTACTTGATTTTTGGTATTTGGTCTTTGACTTTTTACTCATTTCTTAACCTTTTATGTTGTTTTCTTATGTTTTATGAGTTCAGGAGTGTTATATCATTTAGCATGCATAAATAATGCATTCTTGTAATGTGAGTTAAACTAGTGGTATGCACTCGTTGCAATTTTTCCCCAATTCTTAGATTTTTTTAATTAGTCCTTTTTGTCTGCGCTTGTATGAAATATATTGCAAATATCGTTAAAGATGAAGTCTATTTTATCCAAAGTTACTAGATTTGTGGACTTTAGTATGTGCCACAGTTTGGTGTTAATCATTAAATCTGTATCAAGGTTTTTGGATGAAGTGGGCTTTGATATCTCTTTTCCATTTTAGTAAAGTTAGGATTCCACACTAGCTATAATTGGTTTCTGCAAGGTTAGTACAACAGGACAACGTACATTCGAGAGAAATTTGCAGAACTCTAAAAGTTATTGGTTGAAAATAAACTACATGACAGAATGAAGTAATCAATCACACTCTTGCCCAACATGAACTTCAGCATCTACACCAACTCCATCATGTGCTAGAACAAGACCAGTCATTTTACTGAAACCAATCAACATGCATCCAACTAATACTGGTTGTGCCATCCTGTGAATGAGGTACCAGACGAAGGAGAGGAAGTCAGCCTGTCACATTTCAGGGTATATCATCAAAGGACCAATCACCACTGTTGTTAGCATTTGATCTACCTGCTTTACACACAATATATTCATTGAACTTAATGTCACTACTGCTTTGCACACGAGAACTACATTACTTTGCAGTTTGTGACAGTACAGTGGTCTGCAGGTATTACAATTCAGTTACCTTGCTATGGTCTGTACTACTGTATTTGGCAGACAGCTTAAATTCAGTTAAAAATCATTGCACAAACCGCCATCCACATAGGACAAGCTTCCACCTATTTTATAACAATTGAATGCAGCAGTTTTTAGATATCTTTCTGGATGATTTTTAAGATAATTTCAATTTACTTGAGAGAATTAGCAAATGAAAGTTTTTAGTATTTCAGATATATACCAAGACTTCACTGTGGCCCTATTTCACAAACATGTTTTTGAAAAGCAGTTTCAGGTAAGCTAAAATGTGAGAATTTTTTAAAAGAGGAAAACAAGGTATTGCCTCCAGACAAATTATCCTGAATTATATTTTTTATATTTTCTATTATATTTTAAAATGTGGTAACCAGATGCAGATTTTGCCCGAAAGGGAAATAATCTCTTTGAATGGGTTTATTTTGGATGGCATTTTATACAGTCAGAAACTATTAACCTGGATGACAGCAAGCTAGGCAGTCCTGTAAATAGGTGCAACACCCAGAAAGCATATATTTGCCACAGATGATCCTCACTTGTGACAGGTGTTATATCACAGCATCACCAGAGTGTCCTACTGTTACAATCTGCTGAATCTAGATGGTGCTTTACAAACTGCACCCAGGATAGATAATGTGTAATACTGATTGTTGTAATTGTGTCAATAAGAATGTTAGACTAGAGTTAATACCTGGAGCCAGTATTTTAATACAAAAAATTTGAAACATGTGGACACTCATGCAGTAAGATTCTATTATCTCTTCCTTAAACTGTATATAAGGCAACTCATTCATTATTTCCATGTGACCAAGGCTGCAATGTGGCAATCCAAACACTTTTTTAGGGCTGCATGTATGCATGTACAAACATGTTCAAATGACATTCTATGCAAGAGAAGAACATTCATATGCATTTGTATATATTTATATATATTAATTGGTTAGTCTCCTATAAGCTGAAAAGCTGTCAACAATAGTCATTTTCATCATGGCCAGTGTTTTTTATGTTAAGGCTACAGTATGAGCAGCCAACAAATAAAGAATATTTGAAAAGTTAATAAACTTAATTCTTTTAGTATGTAAAAATAAGTCAGAACGGACTAAACAGTAACCTATAGCTCAGCTGTTAAATGCCACCAGCAGCATCTACACCCCTTAGCTACAGCAAAGAAACAAGCTGACAGCAAACCAACCAAGAAGGCAAACTTTGATAGGGCAAGATAGGCAGGTGAATAACAACTGAGAAAAGAAAAGCAGAAAGAAGTGTTAAAGTGGCAACATGAGAGGTAAGTGGGAACTCAATATACAAGAAGACTAGTCAATATCAGGAAGTCATAGTGACAGAAAACAGTCTAAACTTGAAATGGTGGTCATACAGCTGGTATAATAAGGATGTAAACCCTGTAATAACAACTAATGACAACAAGCTGGCAGACTGTAACCCTGGAACACATGGAGATGGGGGCAATGCCCCCCAAAATCAACATTATGCTTGAGTTTAAATATGGATATTGATGTTTTGAATTATTTTCACTTAAATGTTTTGATTCAAATAAACCGTTTACTTACAATCATGACTAAAACACACCTCTGGGCCTGTTCACAGAATTCATTATGTTTTGTTGTCTAGAAATGTCGTTGGTGCAATTTAAATGCTGTAGTTCATTTTCAATCAAGTGTGGTAATCAAAAACACTGACATCATAGATCTGGAGATCATGCCATACCATTTTACATCACAGTTCAGTGAAAAGCTGGGTGAAGTGAACAGTATGGTCATGAGGATAAAGGTACAGACAGTAACATGGAGTGCCAGCACATACGCAACATGGCAATGGTTGCAGACAAGAAACTTGCTTACAATTTATGCAAACAATTTCTGTGTGAAAAATAAAAAGTCATTAGATAATGGACTGATCCCTGTTTTGAGTCATTGTGTTCACTCTAGCAGTACAGGTGGAATTTGTACACACTCTCAAACACAAATGAAGCCAGTAGGATGTAACTCTCACAGCTGTCCCAGGGCTGTGTTTTAGATGCAGTTTTAAAAAGAAGTGATCTGACTGAAACTCAAGATTAAAAGTTGAACTAATTCAGAAGAACAGTGTCTTTTATTTAAGCTAAACTTACTGTTCACCTCTGGTGGGTTGTTGACCACAGAGCAGACAACCTTTTTTAGGCAGAAAGTGACTTCCACTGTGTGTGTGTGCATATGTGTGCACATGCATGCATGTGCATTCCATGCATGAGCACATCCTGTATTAATACACAGACATCTAGACATGTTCCACTCACGAACACATCCCATATAAACACATATACATCTAGACATGTTTCACCCATGAACACATTCCACATTTTAAAAAATCTGGCAATGCCCCACACACAGTATCTGGGCATGACCCCCCAACACACACACACACACACACAAAGGTATGCCTTTGGATCACATTTCACAGACACATATCAGACAAGCACCACTGATGAACATTCCATACAGACATATTCAGACATGCCCATACATAAACCTGTAGATCAAACAGAAACAGACTAATAACAAACAACACTGCCCAAAAAAGACTAATGATGAACAATGTTATCTCAGACTAATAATGTACAACACTGTTTCATAAAGACTATTAATGAACACCGCAGTCCCATTCACCACTAATGATGAAAAAGGTTGTCCCATATCGTCTAATCATAAACAATGCTGTCCTACACAGAATAATAATGAACAGTGCTCTCCCCTGCAAACTAATAATGAACAATGCTGCTCAAGAAAGAACACTTTTCCATAAAAACTCATCTTAGTGATGAAGACCACAATGACACATATACTATACTAAACTAATCAGGCAGCAGACACCTTATATCAAGATGAGCAAGACCTATACACAGCTGGCCTTCAATGTCAAGACATGCAGTATCTGCTGTCAACTGGGCTGGACATGCACACATCTAAACAACATTTAGAAACCAAGGTTTGATAAGCTTAACCACCTAATGTGAGACCTAATAAATTCACTAGCTTAATATGAGGTAGTTGCAGCATGAGTACCAGCCTTTATAACAACTGTATTACTAAGGAGGATCCCTTAATGTAAATATCAGCTGCCAAGAGGTGTTTCAAGAAAGAATAACATAATACTATGAGCTCTCAGGTATAATAATATACTTGATTTAATATTTGATTTAAAAGTACATCTGAAAAAGACATGCCTGCATAAGAAACTCCACCAAAGTCAAATGCATGCAGGACTCCTGGTTTACAAGGCTGTCATATATGATCTTCAGTGGAATGACAAAACAACATGTATATTTTCAAGGGAATCTGTCAATGAGTGACTAAGTTTATGAGCTACTATCAATTTAGTGCCTGTAATATATGACGCTCTTAGTCTGTTTTCAATGTAACAAACCATTTCCTGGGCACGTGTACAGGCAAGCATGCATTTGTGAGTTTGTGCACGACTCATTATTTTATGCAAGAAAAATGTGCTAGGTTTTATTTTCGCAATTCTGTTTACTATCCATAAACACTAAGTCAACATGGTGGCTAACATGCATGCATACACCTGAAGATTACAACATTATCAAACAAATATCTCAGCCAAAATCAGCCCTTTTTCGGTCCAAACATGTGGAATAGTGTGGGTGGCATGAAAAAAAATGTGCAGAAGTTTGATAAGAACACCTATGATCTGGTTATGAAACTGCTTTTTTAAAGTTCACAACCAAGGACAATAAACAATAGAATGCCTCATGTAAACCAGTATGTTCATAAAATTTCTTTAAAAATGGTACTGACATTAAACCCAAACTGTGTTATACTGGTAAGAGCAGTGTAGAATGCAAACAACAAAACAAGCAAGTGGGACTAATACTGTGAGAACATAACAAGTAAAATCTAGAAGCAAGGTGGGCTGCAGGACTCACAACTTATGTTTCCAATAAGCACACTGATGAAGAAGCATTCAAACAAGGATGTGTCAATCCTTACTCTTCTCTGTGACAGCTGGGCTTGGGTCAGCTAGGCGCAGGTGTAAGACCCAAGGGTTTCGTTCTCGATGAGCAGATGATTGGTGAGAAATCATCTTCTCCCTGTTCAGACAACGAAGCTTTTTGTAGGCAACAACAAAATGTCTATGTCCTCAACTGACACCAGCATCATCTACTGCCAACAGTCCCTTTCAACTCAAGACTAATGATCCAATTGCAGCATAGCACACAATTCCTGTACGGAAACCTGCATCATTTCTTTGTAGAGTTTTTTTTTAAATCTCTTATTCACAAAACGAAAATTGCCAAAGGAAGAACCAAATTTATATTTCTCCATGGAATGTACATTTCTCAAGCAAGATATAATTAACAATGAAGCATGTCAAGGGTTCCATGCTTACTGCTTATTATAAGCAAGATTTTTGCAACATATTTACTACTATAATTATCTGTCATTTTTAAAGTCATAACTACACCATTTTCTGGGGACATAAAACATTAGGTAAGCAAACCAATATGGATTAAATTAAAAAATGTTTATGCAATCTGCAGATATCTACAGTACATTTTCTTAATGAAACAGCCACAAAGGCAACAATTACAGACAGTGTATGTATCCTTATGTGTGTACCTGCTGTTTGCCTGGAAGTTACAGTAGGGACACATGAAACCATGTGGCAGATGAGATTTGACATGAGACTTGATTGCCTGTATAAAGGCTGAGGTGAAGGAACACTCTTTGCAAGAAAAGGTAGGAATGCTGCCACTAGATGCCTCAACTGAGAAGCCATCTTCTGAGAAGACTTCCGGCTTGTGTTCCTTAGCATCTATCACCTGAAATAATGAAAAGCCCATCACTAACCTATAAACAATAACCTACACAATTACCAAGAAAACAATTAACTTGAATAAAGGAATGTGAAGAGTTACTTCCCTTACATAAGTGATCTATTCACAGAATGTGCCTTTCACCAGTAGTTAAAATAACAGAATAACAGAGTCTTGGACATTTTTGGAAATTTTTCAGCTACAGGTGTTGTTACAGTCTCTGGAGTTATTTAAATGGCTCAAGAAGCCTGAATAAAAAGGTGAAGATTATGTTTTCTTTTCTTGCTCCCAAAACCAACAAGTTGTTGATAACCATCTTTTCATCACGCCATACCATCTCAGTTGCATGTCCTCTCACCTGCCCTGTGTCGTTGCAGGTATAGCCATTTGTGGTATCCTGCCAGTGGAACTGCTGATGAGGGTGCTCTTGTTTATGATGTTCTAGCACTGCTGAAACACTGACCTGTGTAAAGTCACAGAGGCCACATCTTATGCGATCTTTGTTCATCTCTTCTTGCACAAGGCTCTCTGCCTCAAACTCATCATCCTGGAATTGAATTCTATGCATCAGTAAGTTGAAGTCAAAATCCACAGTCAGCACTGCACTAGGGGATAATGGCTAAAAATCAACAATTAAAAACTTTACACTAACCTTTTCATCAAACAGCTTTAAACATAAGTAAGTAATGAAAATGCATGAATGTCTAGTCATTATGGTTCACTCTATGTTTAAACAAATTACCAAAACCACATGCAAACAACCTGTGAAATAAAAATTTCTGAGCAATCAAAAGATCAATCCTTGATTATTCTGTCACCATAAACCTGTTGACATTTCCCAACAAATCTTTAAAATAATCAAGTTAATTTGACAGGCATTCTTTTTCTCTATTTAAATAGTCTTGCAATTTTCAACACACATAAGCCAATGGTTTAATTGCATTCTTGTGAAGGAGTCTTGCTGAAAATATCCCTTACCTGTTGTACCATGTCACTGGACCCAGAAGGATCATGCGTTAACCCATCAGAAACTTTGAAGAAAATGGTCCACATTTCACGTCCCTTGTGAGCGCAACGAACGTGCTGCATGATTGTGTCCCTAAAATATAGATGGCATTCCTAAACATGCATGCCTAGCCCTGATGCCAGTCACAATAAATGCTTACAATGATCAACAGGTAACTGTAATTAACCATGAATGCAGCCTAAACTGTAATTAACTGTTAATGCAGTCTGCAATTGAGTTATCAATGTCCCAGCACAAATGTTTTGCTGAAAATCAGAAAATATACGATCCATCTCTGCCTTAACCATGCAATAATTAGCTTTAAAAGCAACTCACCTGCGGCTGCACCGTAGACTGCAGTAAGGACACAGGTACCGTTTGGGCATATGTCTGCGCAGGTGAGACTTCATAGCTTGCACAGTTCCAGTGGCAAACTGGCAAGACTCACAGGCGAGCATACGATTCTCCAGAGTCTGGTAGCCCGGACCTGCAGGCTCCTCTAGGTCAGGTGGGACATCCTAGGCACAAATCAGATGACAAAATTTTAAATAACAAAGTCTTACCACTTACAGATACAGGCAAACTATGGAACATAAATGGAGGGTACAATGACTGACTTCAGTCTTGCCATAAGACTGCAGGAATATGTTGTGGGTAATACACATGACATTGGAATGACATGGGCCCAACTGGGGAGGGAGGCCCAGAACTGGGTTCGCTGGCGTGGTGTAGTTGCGGCCCTATGCTCCACTGGGGGCGAAAAGGAATAAGAAGAATACACATGACATAAAAATGGGTATTACTGTTATGAAGTGTGATACCCAATGCAAAGTAGAATAAATTGAATAAGATGGCTGGGCTGGTGAGTAGCTTTAGGTTAAAACCCAGACCTTAAATATTTTCAGTGCTTTGGAAATAGTTTGGAAGATCTTTCCATTGTCATCATACGGTAAGCTTGGCTCCTCAGTGATGTCACAATTTTTGTTTAACTACATCCTTTTGCTCTCTAAAAATTTGATTTTCAAATTTAAAGCTCAATCTTTTACCTTAGGGTGAGAAAGAATGGTTCAAATCAGGAGATGAAGGTGAGAAGCATCTAGCCCAAACAAGTATCCTCACCTTCCTCCTGCAGGTTGAACCATTTTTTCCTACCAGACAGTGGAAGGTTGGCCTTTAAAGTCAGCAACAATAAAATATCTTTGTCTGACTCAGGTCAACCTTGTTTCCAAGACAAATTAATTTTTTTAATGTTTAAAGATATGAACACAAAATAAGGACTGACTGGGAAAGATTTAGTTTAAAAAAAACTGTCCTCACCACACTCTACAAAAGCAGGCACCACACACACATACTAATACCAAAACAGAAAAACAAAGAAAATTTGACAGTGCTCCATATGGCATTAGAAACCTGACAAATGCAGCCACACACATACACAAACACCTGCTAGCAACTCTTTCCTTATGCACACAGTTTTGCACCAACCTTAGCATTTGTGATCTCCCCTGTCTCGGTGCAAATGTGGCCAGTGCTCAAGTCCATCCACTGGAACTCCTGTGACTTGTGCTCTTCAATGAAGTGAAGCCATACATCACAAACATTTTGTGCTGTAAAGTCGCAGCTTGCACACACCATTTGTGCTGCTTCTTCCTTCCCCCTTTCTTCCTTTGATGCCGATAAACGAGGTGAGTATGGTGCATCGTATTCATAGCTTTTCTTCACCTTTGACAGACCTGAGGAAAAGGACTTTTTGGCTTTTCGGGAAGGAGTGGGAGTTTCCTGCCGAGAGGGTGAACTGCTGGTGGAGGCTGCAGCTACAGGATCGGAGGTACCGTAACTCAATGTCAGAGCTATCTCTTGACTCTCTTTCAGCAATTGCTGAAGTCGCTTCTCCTTGCGGGGAATTTTGACGTATGTGAAAGTTTCATTATGACCATTTGCTCGACAATGTTTTCGACACTGATCTGGGGATGGGAAAAACATGCCACAAGTTGTGCAAGTGTATGGGCGGTAATTGATGTGGCGATTCAGGTGATAACGCATCTTGGAGTGAGCCCTTGTCTTGACATTACATGTGCGGCAAACAAACCTCCATGTTGGAACCTTTTTGGATTTAAAGCCAAGTCCTGGGTGAGAATCCATGAAATGAACCTTTAAGTCCTCTTCGTTGCCAGTTTTGTATGTGCAGTAGAAACACTGCGTCAATGTGTCTTCCGATCCATTAACAGCATCCAGCTGACTCATCTTCACAGCTGAAGTCAAGGTTTCAAACTCTGTGTCCTCAGGTTCTAACTCTCTTGGATTCTGCCCTGTCCCCTGACTTTTCATGGTGTCATTAAGAGAATGATTGTCACGCGTATGTTGCACAATCTCAGCATGAGTCTGTGTCTCAAAAGAGCAGTAAGCACACGCATAGAGCTGAGTGTTGGCACTGGATGTAACTGGTGGTGACAAGTCAGAGTCCCTGCGACGGGAGGAAGCAGCAGCCTTACATCTCTTGATGGAGTCATACTCCATATCCTCTGGCTTGTTCTCATGCTTTCGCTTAGCCATTCTGGCTAGAGTTGCTGGGAATGAGATGCCTGGATGCTCATTGCTCAAATGCTGCTGCATAAGGACGCGACTTAGAGTCTTATAATTGCACACAGGACACTCCTGCTCCCTGTACTGCTCGTGAACTCTATAAATATGTCGAACAATGTTAGAGCGATGAAGAGATGTGAACTTGCACTTCTCACATATGTGTCGCTTGAAACCCTTCTCCTTTACTGTTATTACTTTAATGCTAGTAAGAACATCAGTGGCAGATTTGGCCTTGGTGCCATTGGCAGACAAAAGTGATGTGGTATGGACTTCACGTTGTCCTTGGTGACTACTGTGATCCTCATCCAGATCCATGCTGCTGTCCCCCTCCTCTGCCTCTCCCCCATACTCTACCTCATCATCCACAGGCTCTTCTTTGATCTTTGGAGTACTCTTCCTACCAAACATAGCCACCACCAAGCCTTTGCCCCCTCCAGCTGACGGAGGAGTGTGGTCTGGCTGAAGGTCATCTTCAGTATCTGACTGTGCTTCTGTTTTAAGCACCACAGGTTTTCTGACACTCCACGGTGGCAAAGTCTTGCTGTTAGCAGAAGTGCTTCCACTAGCCAAGTCAGCCATGAATTTGCTGACGATCTCTTCCATGTTGATTGTAAGATACCTCAGGCTGAGTTCTGCACCTTTGTGATCTTCTTTGATGTGCGTGAAAACCTGGTACCTCTCCACTCCTTCAAAACTGCAATAGGGACAGCCAATAATGCCTACTTTAAGATGTTTCATAAGAATGTGGCGGTGTGCTGGATATTTTCGAGGAAAGTCCCAATTACAGACTAGACAACGCATGCCGTCTTGCATTTCTTCTAACAGGTTTCTTAACTGATGATGGAGGGTGTCTCGACCTAGAAGCAGCAACTTGGGATTCAACTGATTCTTGCTGGAGGAAGACGTAGCTGACGAAGAGGGACTGGATCTCTGGGAGGTAATTCGAGCAGGGGATGCAGGCTCAAGAGGCGTTAACATTGTGGGCAGTTGTGGTGGTTCTGGCAGCTTGAAGTTGAAATCATCATCCATCCCGATGTCTGAAGGGGGAAGGTCAAGAGCTGCATCTGCATCCAGAGTCATGCGGCTAAGGAATTCCGAGACTCTGTATTCCAAATCCTGGGCCAAATTCCGAATGCTGATTGGAGCATGTTTGTGGGTCTCAATAATATGGTCCATTATTATGTGTTTCTCCACACCCTTCAAGTCGCAATAACCACAGCCCAGAAGATTCACTTTGAGGTGGGACTGAACAATATGTCTATGAACAGCGAATTTCCGCTGGAATTCCTGCCCACAAACAACACAGCGAAAACGACTGCCTTCTCCTAAGGCATACAAGCAAGCCAGTTTCACGTCCAAATCATCACTTCCAATAATACAGCCACTGAGGTTATCCTGGAAGGGTTTTAAATGGCTTTTACTTGTACTGCTTCCTTGATCTGCAATATCTTCCAAGTTCAGCTGAAAGCTGGAATTACTGCTGCTTTCAAGAGATGTGATAGTCTTTGCAGGTGAGACTGCATCAGCAACTGGGTCCTCACCAGACCTGCGAGCTCTGATCACAGATGCATTGCGAAGATATTCATTTACTTTCTCCTCAACATTGACTGGCAAGTATCGCACACATACTGCCATCCCTGGGTGTACCTTTTTAATGTGGTCCATCATTTTGTACTTCTGCAGCCCCTTGTGTGAGCAGTACATGCACTTCCACAGTAAGATGTTAAGATGTCTCAATATATGAACATGAATGAAAAACTTCTTAGGCCTTTCAGTTTGGCAAATCATGCACTTCATCTTGTCCCCATAGTTTTCATACAGACATCGTATCTTCTCGTCAAGACTGCCGCTGCCAATGATCACCATTCCATCCTTACCCATTGCATTCGCTTCTGCAGCACCCTGACTTTTACCTTCAAATGTTGGGTAATCATTGCGACCCATGACCGACACATCAGGGTGGTGTTTTTCCAAGTGTTGTACAATGTTGCGCCTGTGGATAGTTGCATACTCACACTTGGGACACCTCACAGCCTCATCAAATGTCTGATTGTCAGGGACAATGAGAATATCTCCTTTCAGAGCTTCTCCTAGGGTTATTCTGGCAGCAGGGATGGTCACAGCAGAACTTGCACTAGATATCTCTAAGGGATATATCTCACTATTCTCCTTGCGTCGTCCCATGATGCTAACATCAGGGTGATGATCAGCAACATGCTGAATGATGGCTTTGCGCATGTATGAAGCAAATGAACAGCAAGGACATTGCATTGGAGATTGAAACGTCTCCCCAGCAGCATCTGGTATTAGAAGCACCATCTTGTCACTTGGCTGTGTGGTTTCAGATGAGGCTGACGCACCTGGGGTCTCCACCACTCCATCCTCTTCATCCTCCATAGAGGTCACTGCATATCCATTGTCCCCACCTTTTGTGTCTATGGTGACTATTCTCTTTACAAGAGCTATTTGCTTGCCCAGATGTTTTTCCATGAGATGCCCATAGATAATTTCTCGTGCTGTTGATGCTGCACTACAATATTTGCAGCGGAACATCACCAGCGTAATCTCACCTATTTCAGAGTGACGTTTTACGTGTGCTTTGAGATCTGCTGCTCGGGGAACGAGATACTGACATATCGGACACTTAAAGCGACGAGCCTGATTTTCTCTGACATTGCCATCATCTCCAACGGGCAGCTGCCCCGCTTGGTCATGGTTGAGGGCAAGCTCCAGGGCTTTATTTCTGTTAGCACTCTGTACTGGGTACTTCTCCACAATGTCACAGTCCAGTGTAATGCCCGTTTTTCTTGGGCTGGCATGCTCCCGCTTGATATGTTGCACCAAATGCTTGCGGTGACGAGTCATGTAGGAGCACTGAGTGCACTCCAAGACCCGGGTCTCCATAGTCTTATTCATCACTGCATACATTTCCTCCTCTTGTGCTCCAAAGCTCATGTGCACCTGGTCACGAGTGCTTCGAACATGCCTCAGAATGATATGTCTTTGGTTAGAGTCAAACTCACAGCGTTTGCAGCAATAGAGGTTAAATTTAATCAGTCCAGGGTGGCAGCTGACATGAGAGTTGAATTTATGCTCATTGTTGAAGCCCTGTGGGCAGTACATGCACTTGAAGCGAGATTTCCGTGATGGAGGAAGGCCGTGGCACTTCTCATGGCCCTCAAGTCGACAGCGGTCCCTGGCTATAAATGTGCAGAAATTGCACTTGAAGTTTTCAGCATCTCTGTCATCTGCCTTACTGCCAAGGAAAGCTATATCCCCACCGCTAGTTCCCTGGCCTTTAATCATCTCAAACTCTTCCTCATCAAGACTGTCATCACCAGCAGCATCAAAAGCAAGAGGATCATCATCATCGTCATCATCCTCTTCTGTAATCTCCATCTTCATATCATTTTCAGGTAATGCTATGGTAGCTCCTCGGGTGAGAGCTCTTTCTTTGGGCTGAATGGGTTCTGTCAATATGGATACCAGTGACTTATTTCGAGCACTGCTGATATTTGGAATGACAGCAGCAGATGCTTCTTTCAAAACAGCCTCAGGTGTCAGAGCAGGTGGTAGACTGACTGCTTCCTCTGCAGCAGTGGCTACTAAACAGTCACGATGTTCCATATATTTGGCATAATTGTTGATCTTGCGATCACGACATATGATCTGCTTAGCTACGGACACCATCTTTGGTTTTCCAGGGTGGGCAGTAGCCATATGCTTTAGTAAAGTTTTTCGTTCTGTACTCTTGGCTGTACAGTGAGGACAGTTGATGACATGGAGGAAGTTGCAATCGAAGTGCTGAAGAAGTTCTTGCAAACTCCAGAACTGTTCATCGCAGTCATGACAACGAAATGAAGTGAGGTCAGGGTGCCAGGATGAGATGTGGGTCATGAAGTCAGCCACAAGATTGGATCCAAACTTGCATGCTGATGCACCACAGATGTACAATGGTGCAGATTTGCTGTACATGTGGGCATGAGCTGAGATGTGCCGAACCAGACCATCCTCACTATGTGACTGGAACCCACAGTGATAGCAAGAGAAAGAAACCTCCCCTGCATGGTCTACTACCAAGTGGTCCCGAAACTCTACTGAGGTCAAGCTGCTGAAGTTGCAGCCAAAACCACACAGGAAAAAATGGTAGTTTTTTCCAGGAATTGTACATGGTGTCATCTCAATGTTTCCATGCACTGTGGTACAATATGTTGTACCAAGGGGGGTTGAAAGAAGAGGACCAAGAAAAGATGATGTTGAAAGTGGCTCAGTTGAGGGAGGTCCTAATATGGCTTTTGTGCTCAGCCTAAGTGCCTCTTGCTCTTGGTCAGGTGCTTCAGTAGAGGCAGCCTCGTATTTTTCCTGATTCTTTTCAGAAAAAGTGGTATCTTGAGTTCTTTCCCCTTTCGCATCAGCTCCTGGTGCTGCTGAACTACCATTGTTGCTGTCCTTGGAATGTTCATCGTGCAATGAAAATGCAGCTACAATTTTGAATCCCATGCTTTGCTCCTCCTGACTTTGATCAAAGTTTGACTCTGGAAACTGAGGTTTACTGGCATTTGCATGGTTTCCTTCTTCCATTGCTTCTTTTGTGAGCGTCTGATTTGCACTACAGCTCTCTCCATCCAGTGTGTGCACTACCTCATGGTCTGTTTGTTCCAGGTCTGCCTCCCCCCCATTTGTTTCCATGTTCTCCTCATGTTGGTTTAAGGAGTCTTCCATATTACCATTAGTTCCTTTTCCTTGAGCTTCAGTGCTCTGTTGTTTGTCTGGTGACATATCTTGTTTTTTACCTCCTTCTCGGCATTCTTCAACAGATGTTTCCACTGAAAATTTTGTTTGGCTATTAAGCTGTTGCACATCCAGTGATTTGACTTTATTAACATCAACTTCCTGTTCAGAATAGTTAGCTGAAACATCTGCCGAAGGTTTGGAAATGTTATCTGTACTTGCTTCTTCCTGACTGCAAGATGTACCACTGAGTCCTGCATTTGAAAAACCAGAATTTCTTGCCTCATCCATCACCTCAGCTGCTGAGGATTTGTCACAATGTTCACTATACACCTGCACTTTTAAGGTATCTTTATTTGCTATAAGTGTTGGTTCTTCAGGTACACCAAGGACCTCACATAAACCTGCTGTTTTACTGTTAGCTGCAGGCATATTGGAAGACTCGTTGGATGTAGCCATGATGCTAGTGTTTTCCACAACTGACATCTCATTTGAAGCTGGTGCACTTGGAACAACAGGCAGGTTGACTGACTCTTTGGTCCCTGCACTGCAAGTTGTGGATTGTGCAATTTCAGACTCTGACTTTTGGCATCTGTGTGCTTTATCTGCAACAGCACAGTCTGCAGATTTGCCAGTAGCTTCTGCCAAAGACTTCTTCAATTTAGCCTTCTCAGACTTGCTCAGTTTTGACTTTTCAGGGTCATGAGTCAACGGCACTTTGCCTGCCACCCGAGCATAAAACACGTAAGTTCCTGAGGCTAAAGCTGCCTTCATGAGACCTTTGGCACGTTTCAGTGCTCTCAATGCACAGTTCATTTTCATTCCCTGGTGCTGGAATACCACGTGACGGCCAATGTCCCGCCGATTTACAAAGCACTCGGAACAGTAGAGACACTGGTAAGGTCGCAAAATAATGTGACACATGAGATGCTCTTCAAATGCATGACCCTGTGCTGCAAAGTTACATTCACTGCAATGGTATTTCTTGTCTGCATCCACCTGTAAGGTGATTTTAGTCTGCTCTTCAAGGTCATTATCCTCATCCTGATTGTCACAAGTATGATTGTCAAACAGCACCTTATTTCTTGTCACATAACTACATTTTGAACACCGTAGTTTACTCACTGATGAGCTGGGCTCAGATGCACCTTCTTTTGATTCAAGGGATCTTACTGGATGGTCTCCTGAATGTTTGATATTATCTGTAGGTTGTATGTTTTGAGAACTGTTTGTGGCTGGATGGTCTACTGAATGTTTGACACCATCTATAGGTTGTACATTAGGGGAACTGTTTGTGGTTGCTTTCTCTTCACTGTTGGTCTTGCTCCCATTCTTTTCACAATCTTGGAACACCTGGCTGTAGACCATCCCAGTGCCATCTTTACAGGAAATGCTGGGTTCAAAAGACCCACATCCTTCATCCTCTATTTCTGGTTTGTCTGTGATGGCTTTGCATAGCTCCTCCACAGAAGAGAGTGTGGCTAAAACTACCTCTGATTCATCTTCTCCTGAATTTGCTTCCTTCAAACTGCTAGCATTCACTTCTGCATTCACATCTAGTCCATCGTGAACAGTTATGGCTGAATCCATTCCATTCCCAGTCTTTTCAACTGCTGTGAATGTCTTGTCAGTGGACAAAGCTTTGGCTGTATCCACAGTAACCTCCATTTTCATGGTGGTGATAAATCACGTGATGTTAACATGAAGACTTGCATGAAGGTATCTGTAACACATATTGGTGATTTAAAACAAAATGGTCTAGAACATTTTGCGACATGGCTGTTTCAGCTTGCTTGTTATGCCCAGTTAAAATAACTTCTGCCTTATTTTCTAACAGAGCTTTCATCATGCCCTCTTATACTAAGTCCTGCCTATTTTTGCACATCAGTTTACCTTTTATTCATTAACAAAATCCTTGGAAGTTCTTAGTTAATTTACAATCTACACAAGACATAACTATCATAAGCACTACTCTGGAGTTCTTAATGGTCAGTTGCAAGACAACAAAAACATGCAGCTGTTTCAGCTAAGCATTATATAATTTATGGACTGCGTTCAAGGGACCAAGAACATCAATAGCCCTCACATCCATTTTTTTCAAATAACTTGATTTAATTTATTGTTAGAAAATAGCTCAAAAAGAAACTGGAAAAAATGACCTTGTTTCACTGCAAGCCTTCAAACAGAACAATCTGTAGTATATATAATCTGTGGTAAACATTTGTGAGGTCACATTGGTACATAGATACACAGCATCAAGGGTTGTTAGGTATAACACTGTATGACTGCTACAGGAGACTGCTTATACAACCAAGAAATCTTTTTGCATAATTACAACTGATCCATTTATCATCTAAATCTTCTTGTGTACTTTATATATTCTTCTATATGTGTTTGTAGATAATAATCTAGCTTGATTGTTTATGCCTGCTGACTTGCTGTGGTTTTCAAGATACTAACATTTACTGAAAAAGCTCGTAATTCTTTTAAAATCCTGATTCAGTGTTTCCAGACTTTTCTCAATAGTAGCTGCCTTGATGATAGTGCAATATCTACCCTTGTGCTCATAAAAGGCCTTGAATACTTGATTATCATGCAGTTGTTTCATTGTTAAAAAAATATGGAATACAAGCAGCATTAAGGCTATGGTGGCGATGGTGTGTGTGTGGGTCCTTAACTGCTGGGTTGTTGGAAACTGCCAGGAGTAAAGAAAGGGTCTGCTACAAATGCTTCCAAAAGACAAACAAAAGCCAGCAAGTCCAGGTCGAGGCAAAGCCTATGAAAACTTACTATCTACTACGTCCCATGTGTCTGACACGCATGTTTTAGGCCACACCTGCTGGCTAGTTAGTGTGTGGGACTGTCAGGTATAGAAGTGGGCGACTCCCCAACATGTGGCAGGGTGCTGGTGCTGGCTACCTGACAGGGGCAGTCACTGACCGTCGTTAGTCACAGGGATGACAGGCTGGCAGCGCGATTATCGACTAGATCTGCCGCCACTAGACGCCTGGGGACAATTTGTACATCACTAGCACCTTGGCGCGGTCTGCACGTCACTAGAGGCATTGGCACTCTCTGGGCCTCCTCATCACTAAACTCCTGGGCATGGTCTGCTGAGCGGCACACATATAGCTCTTGAGTCCCGTCGCAGTGACCTGGAGACTATTAGTGGGGTGCACAGGAACTTGCACAGAAGCACTTAAATGACGCATGCTTCCTTGTAAATGGAAATGAACTGGGGTCTCGGCAGCACAGGCCTGAGCTGGACAATTTTCAGATGCGATTGGTTTTCCCTTGTGAATGTTCAGTATCTTAGGAAGTAAAGGCATTCTTCCGGGAGATAAGAGTAAACAGTTATCTGTCACAGGAATGTTTGAGAGCTGACAATGCTGCCACACGTCACAAGCAAGGACTGGGCCATAATAGGCAGCGAGATCTCAGTCATGGGCCACAGCAACTTCCTAGCCTACTATGTAAACATCAGTGCAAGTCCCGCGTTATTCCTCTTCGACCCACTCTTTCTGCGTATCTACCTCTACCGTTTGTTCGATGTGGAAAGTGCACTAAACGCCCGTCTGTGTGTGAGAGAGAGAGAGAAAGAGAAACTCCAACAGTCGTTCCTGCTGGCGGTGTAGCGGTGACCTGCTAGCAGGCTGCGAGGAGAAAAGGCAATGCCGGCGCCTCGCTGCCCCCGCCCTCCCCTGTAGTTGTTCCCATCCCTCTCCAGACGACACATGGTCGTAGAAGACCCAGCTTGCCACTCACTCCGGCGTTTGTCGACATACTTCGGCTGGTCGCCAAAGTCCGCTGCTGCGCTAAAACCCAATGACCTTCAACGCTACACAAAGACTGGCGCCTACCAACAAATATCTCAGGGCGCCCCCCCCCCCACACACACCACCATTTTACTTTTCGTCTTTCTTTTGCAAATTGATTGTATCGTATAACCCACGTCATGCGACCAAGTGACCAGTGATATATGTCTTTTTTTTAAGTCTGTTGATTCTGTGCCCAATCCTTATAATACAATTCTTGTAATTTTCATATTAACTCAACAATTCTCGGTCACAGAAGCACTCCTTTTTAAAATCCGTCATCTGACGCAGTGAACTGCCAGCTCCTAAAAGCCATTTTCTCAGACTGAACGAGTTGTTGTAACGTAGAAGAAAGCGTCGCAGTCAAAAAGCTGTGACAAGATGGCGGCGCCACACCAGTGGTGACTGAATGGCCAGACTGCACGAGGCGGGCTCCAAGTGCCTCGCCCTGACATTCATAATACGCCACTCTGCTGCCGCTGCAGCTCACCACCTTGGGCACTCTCCAGGCACCATCTGGCTGTCATGGCAACAACAGTTTCAGCTGTGCTAGAGGTGCAAGCAGCCCTGCTCCCCTCCCAACAGCCGCGCACATGGGCATAATGAGGCTGTCCCTTGCGCCGCCACAGACAAGTTGGGAGCGGGTCTGACAGCCACACAGAGAGAACAACACTTCAAACAGACAGCCACTGGTCTAACATGGCCACCGCTTCTGCCCACTGAGTCACATCTGGCCATGACAGAGAAGGCCGCTGCAGCTTCTAGTTCTGGTTCCCCGCCTGGGCATTGCTCGATTCTGAATGTAGCAGCCTCACCACCGGTAGGGGTGCTTGTGGGGAAATGAACTGCACAGTGAACTGGGGTTTTGCTGTTTTTATGGTTGACCTCTATTCAAAAGTTCTTCCTTTATGTCACTGGACAAGACCAATACAGTAAAAGTAGCTCTCTTATAATACAGAACTGACATATATCTTACACTCCTTTAAAATTAAACCCTGTAGATTTACGAAAAATTCCAGTGCCTCCAGCAGCAGATGTCTTCCATTCCCTCTGTCTTTTCTGTTTCAGCATTACACTCTTCCATTATTGTTTCACAACTTATGAAATATATAAAAAGTGGCAACCATCACTACATTTCTCGTGCAATGGAAATACATTCTTATATAATAAATTCACTGAGACAAGACATAAATGTAGCAGTTGCTGAAATGGTCAGAGGGATTGTAAGCTGTTGTAAGCATTTACCAACATGAAGGCATATGGCACAGTATGAATGTTCTGGTATACCAGGAAATTATAATTTTATGGGTACCTCAATAACTTGTTATCCAGACCTATTTTATTCCCAAAATACAGCCCAAACAAGAGACCAGTGTAAGATTTTTTTATAACAAAAAGTATCTGCACCGTCAGATAAACAAAATGAGGCAATAAAAGCCTATTCTAGAATTCAGGTGCTGTTGAGGTTCCATCTTTCAAGCAGACTGTAATTCTCATGTTTTTTTGTCATGTAAGAAACCAATATGCTTACCTACCCAAATGTGAGCTCAATGAAACCATTAGCTTGTCCATGTGCTAAGTATATTTTTAACTGTAGTTTCAAATCATGCATAGTCTGCTTAATACCAGAAAAATAAATTTCTGGACTGATTAACAACAAAACAGACTGGACCAGATCAGAAAAAAACAAAATAATCAAGTAAAATAAACATAAGGTTCCTTCAATAATCATACTTAATACTTTGGAGTTTTATGGGGCATCACTCCTGCAAGATCTACAAAATGCAGCATCTTGTCATTGCACAGGTGGGCAACAAGAAAAAGCGCTTTTCCTTCATGTTCCCAAATTTATCAAACTTCCGGCTATCTGGCCACTGACCAGTGGCGTAGGAACCGGGGGGGCAAGGGGGGCAGCCGCCCCAAACAAAAGATACTAGGAAGGCAAGAATGTGAACGTTATTCATTGTCAGCATGGAGCTTGCCCCCCCAAAGCCGAGCATCTTCCTACGCCACTGCTGACATTAGGGTTTAAAGGAAAAACTGCCAGGTTTTGTGTAATGAAAACACATAACTTTCTAAATTTTGATTGTTATTAATATATGGACTAAGCAGCATCTTATTTTCATTACATAGTTAAAAATCAAAACTGGTATACCCTTATAAGAATAACATATTTTTTTATTCATAGGAAATATAAAGATTGTATCCAGCCTTATGTAGCAACAGCTGCACTAGGATTGTATCCCATACGAACACACCACAGTGTACAAGGATTATGAAATGCCAATAATCTTCTTGAAACTACCATTTTATCCATCAATAAGTAACACTCTCCTGCTTTAAAGTATTTTACGGTATCCACTTCTGACATCTGATATGTGTCATACAGTATATTTATACGGTCATAGGTCAACTCATCACAAGACCATTTCATCCCACACCAAAAGTCAATTAGTCACACGTAAGTCCATTTCATCACACGTATGGTCCATTTTGTCACAAGACAGAAAAGTCAAATGGTTACAAGCCCAAAAGGCGAGTCGAGCACCAATGTAACAAGTAGCTATTAATGTCAAATATTATTGAAAGAGCCATACGTTGTTCGAACAATATAGATACGCAAGCTCAGCTGCTTATTTTAAACAGAGCCATGCGAATAATTGTAGCTTCCATGTTACTGAACAAAATGGTCGCTTGGCAATACGCACACCAAGAACGAATCTTACAATGGCAAACACGTGTGATTTTTCTCTTTTAAACAATCTTTTACAGTAAAGATTTTGTCATTATTGTATTGTGAACTTGTATTTTGACTTTTTTTTTTGCTTATTATTATTGTATGCAGAGACCGCTGATTGGGCTTGTGACAATCTGACTTTTCTCTCTTGTGAAGAAATGGACCATACGTGTGACGAATTGACTTTTGGTGTAGGACGAAATGGTAGTGATGAAATGATCTTGTGACGAAATGACCGGCCCCCCCAATATGCTCATATACTGACAGTAAATGCAATTAATAAGCCTATAATATAATATATCATACATAGCTTTTGAAAACATTTTCTTAAATGTAAAACAATCTGATGTGTGGATATTTTAAATATATAGTTTTCAAATGAATTATAATTTTCAAAAATGTGCAAGCACGAAAATTTTAACACTTTATAAACTTCTTTTAAAAATCCTCCAAGAAAAAAGCACAATAATCATTTCCTCATTATTTCTCCATAGAAAATGCACTGCACCTGCTCAGTACCTGTACACCAGGTGGCTGACACATGTGACGACCACATACACAACCACCCAGTCTCCTAATCCTGATTAAATATTTTAGAAGCTAGAATATTTTGCCTTGGTTGAGTTTTTCTTTTAATTAAACACCATAAAAACTATGTTTGTGTGTCATTCATCTTTGTAATTGGCATCTGAGCAGTTATCTGTAAAACAAACAGGATGGTGCTGTTGCCAACACTTTCTGTGACTAGTGCTTTTCGCACGACCGAGTCAAGCCTCATGAAATACCCTTTGTTGTCTCCCATCATCTTAAAAAATTCAAACAAAAACAAATAATTCACAATGTTACTGAATCAGTTGATGAAGACTATTACAATAGCGTATCGTTTTAACTGGGGTGTTGGCGTCACCAAAAAAAGTGCTTTGTTTTACAAATAAATTATTTCATACAAAGCAAAGTAGTACAGGAATGGAAACACGCTGGTGGAAACAACGCCCCTCTTCGACTTGTGAGCCCTATATTTATCGCACTCTTTTGTCTATGTTGATCTGTATGATGGTATCGTGTTCATGTGAAAAACCTTTATTTCTTTCAACATAATGTACTCGCTTAGCTTTGAACGAAAAAAAAAGTCGTCTGCTCAAAATAAAGAACTCGTGCTTACAAAAAACAAAACACTTTACCTTGGACCGAGTCACTCTTCCACACATGCAAAGGAATGGTGGTGAGTAGACAGCTGTCAAACACTAGACGACTTGGAACACAAGCTTCGCACAGACTGCAAGATGGCGTCGTCGACGGTTAGGCCAACGATCTGCTGCTTGTCCACCGCCTCACGTGGCCCACGGAATGACTAAGCCTCCCTGCAATATCAACTCCCCACATCTCGGCTACTCCAGCCCCGTCTTGCCCATCCACGTCAAACAAAGGCCAGGAGTCCCACCAGCGCAGCAGCGGCCCAGAGCCTCGCCAACACGCGCCTGACACACATCTCCGCCTGCACCGACACAAGCCGCTCTTCTGTCAGTCTCGCCGTGGCCCCGCATAGATCGACAACTGCGCGGGGAAAATGAGCACCGCACTCTCCTTCCTTCCTTCCCGCTTGCAGCTCGCGCCAGGCCAGCTAGTCGACGAGGTCCGTGCCACAGCCCCGTGTCACGACAGACCTACTTGCACCTCGTGCGGCTTGTTGTTCGCTGACCTTCCCCAGCCGCCCGGCCTAAACCTGTCGCTACTCAGCCCGCCATGTTGGAGAGCGCTTGTGGGAACAAGAAGGACAGAACGGTTATCTGTATCGCCTCACTCGCTGCAACAAATGTTTTTGTTCTTGAAACTCGCGACCCAGTTGGAGAGAATCTCCCACGGTGACTGCAGGTCTCTTAAAAAGCAAAGATTCATAAACCCACCGACCGCGTGAGTGTATTAGAAGGGGGAAGTGGGAGGAAGAGGGTAGGGTAGCGGCGCGGACGTTAAAATGTAGACGATGCAGATGACTGGCTGTAGACGACTGAGATCCGCCTGGCGGATGGACTCTTGAGTGAACGCCAAGTGCTATTTCTGGCCTGACAGCGCCATGGGGGCTTCTCGGCATTTAGCGTGGGGAGTGCCTTGTACAGAACCTGAAGCTGCAGGAGAAGAGTTCAAGGGGATGGAGAGGGGTGGTGGTGGTCGAGTTGGGGTGGGTGGGTGGAGGCGAGGTACTGGCCGCGGTGGCGGACCCGCCGCTCAGCGCCTGCGACGTTGAAGAGGTTGGAGAGAAAATAGGCTCCAGATCGATTCCGGGAAAAGTCAGCTGCAGCAGCGTACGCGACGCGTAAGCTGCAGATGATTTCCGAAGACAAGTTCGCTTACCAGACACAGCAGAAACATTTCTGTGCTGTGAACGTTCGTTGTCATAGCAGAAGCTTCGTGACGCGTCCTACATTTTGCAAAGAGTCGGCGGTGGTCTGCGCGCATTCTGTGCGAGCGGTTACTGAGAAGGCAGAAAGTAAGGTATTCGCAGCGGACGCCGTGCCGGCTGACGCATCATGACAAGAATTGGGAGGGGGAGGGGGTGAAGTCTCGGTCTGTGTGGCCTGTGACGGGGATGCGGGAAGTGTGGTCTTTTGCAGCCGAACCTCACACCATCCGCCAACAGGCATTTTCTTGATTTAAAAGATGATATGCCTTTTTCACCATTCTGTCAGCATCTTGATTTTAAAAGATGGTATTTTTTTTCTTCCCCTATGTCAGCATGTGCAACTTTTTTGGCTGGCAGAGTTGGCTCTTGGGCTTTGTTGGTAACAGATCAATTCCATGTCTTCCTGACGTCATCAGCAAGTGGCCTGCTCTGGCTTCTTCCCTATGGCAATCCCAGCCTAACAGAGGTTGCTTTCGGGATGAAACGCCCTGACACATCAATGTGTTCAGCACGATCAGCAACAGCCGTGCCGTCTTTTTTCTTTTGTATATGATCTAGTCCACCGCGGATATTTATCTTTGGATATCACTCTTTCTGTTTTTCGCCTTTCAGCAAGGGAAACATTTTCTCTGCTGCAAACAATTTTTCTTTCCCAAACACTCATACTTACAGACTGAAAGAAAACCTACATATTAAGGATTTTTCTGTATTCTGGGTACCATTCAGTTTCATCTGAACCTCAAAAACACATCTTCCTTTGCTCTTGAAGTCTGGGCATCACCATTTAGTTTCAGCTAGAGCTCAAAAACACATTTTCCCTGCTTCCGAAGTCACCCTCGTGACACTTGCGGCATAAACTCCTTTAGGGAATATGGGAGGTTAGAGGGAAAGGTTAGGAAAATTCCATTGCGCTTAGCACTGTTTTAGACATGTCATCAACTTGAACGCCGACCACCCAAACACTGGCCTTTGAAGGAGACGAGCAAAGTCTAAATGACTAGAAATGTTCGAGGACAGCCACGGCTGCATTAACATGCTAGGCCAATATGGTGTCCTCGATTGTAGAATAGCAAATATACTTTCCCGCGGATTTCGAAAGGGTGCCGAAAGCATATTAGTACGATGCTGACTAACCTAAGGGTCCTCAGGATGAGACCTTGCTGAAGGTCTTCTGGTTAAGCCCTTCCTGATCTCAGCCTTTTTAGGCTCTATAGTTGATACTTTACTCACGGTTAATGGCAAATTCGTTTTACGTTTTTCTCAACGAACCTGTCAGCGACTGTAAGCTGGCATCGGCAATTCTCTCCCCTTCCCCAGCTACCTTTGCTTTTAAAATTCATCGATGAGTCATCATCATCATCAGACACCTTTTACGATTCTTTTTGGACGTGGCCTTGCTGTCACCTTCAGCTGAAAATATTTTCATGCCAAATAAAGAAGTTGAAGAAGAGGAAGAAAAATAAGTGCACTTAAAATACTTAAAATAGCGTACTTGCCCGCTCATTTAAGGTGAGCTCAGTGGGTTTTCTAGAAATACTGTCAAAACACAAAATGTTTAATCATTGTTAAAACTGACCTGTAGTTGCAAAGAAGAGCCGAGCGTGGAAAAAGGTAGACCCTCAGTCTTGGCATCTTTAGGTGTTAGCATGCTCAATGAAATTTATGGCTTCAGGTCGAAACAGATCTGCAGTTTCACAGTGTGCATCATCAGCTTCTCACCAGCCAACATGTTCACAAAGCTCATCTGTATTCTTCTCTTGCTTCTTGGGTCCACAGTGAACATAATATCTCCTCAGTCAGGGTTGTCTGACCGTTTGTGATGCCACGTTTTGCCAAGTGTGGACATAGAGAAAGGTCTTGAACGACAGACAGTCGTGACCATGAACTGTCTGACGATGCTACATCATCACCATCATGGGCGGCGCTCATTTGGCAGGGCCTGCCTCACTTCGCGATATTTGATGACACAAAAAGAAAACTAAAAAAACAAAACAAAACAACAAACTTATAAGGAGAAATATATTGACTTTGAGGTTTTATTTTCACGAGTTTTTTGTGATACCAAACTGATAAAACTGATAGGGTTGCTGATGTTGAACTGTTTATAACTGTATTACACTTGTCACGGTTTGACAGACGTTTGCCTAAGGGGAACCACTTTTTCATCATTTGCTGACATTTGTTTTCATTATGTTAATGACAAGGCAATTGTGATCTGTATTTTACAAGGAGAAAGCCGGTTTATCTGTATCATGTGTATGACGAGACAGTACATCTGCACAGTTGGACTTCATTCATTAGCATGAACTTCTTTATGTAATACAAATTCGTGAAAATGCTGAAACATGTTATGAAACGTTATTCCCCTCATCACTCGCTGATGCCAAAATTCTCCTCGAAGGACGTCGGCTGCACACTCCGAAACCATTTTATAGGTTCGCCATGCCGAGAATTAACAGGACGTCCCCTCGTGGCCTCAAATAAATTATCATTGAATAAACGGAAAAAAATGTTTATTGAATCTCGTGCTTTATGTTTTTAAACCCCTCATTAACGCTATGCAGTGTCTTGGTTATTTGAATTGCAGTTGTCACACTCAACATGGCGAGTGTAGTTGTCACACTCAACACGGTGAGTCTTGTTGTCACACTCAACGTAGTGATTCCATTTGTCACGCTCAACGTGGGAAATCTAGTCGTCAAGTCTGCGCTCGTTTGTTTGTGTACATTGTTTGGATACGTCTAACGGTGAGAGCGAGGGCCGACGGGATGCTCACCAGCTCTTGTCTTGGTCTCCTCCTGCACCTGAGTCACATTGGCTCTACAGGCAGCTGTCGAGCGATCAGAAGCCAAGATGCTAAGACAAAAGCAAGCACGCGAAAACTCAGAAGCAGCAGGTGACTGTGCACAAGCAAGAAAAAAAACAGAAGAGGTTGTAGGTCAGAGGGTTATCCCGACAAGATTTGTATTACAGGTGAAGACGCTGACCTTTGGGTCAAATCGGAACATTCGGCATTCAGTTCACCAGCGAACGATATGAGCGCCTCCTCCCCACCCACCTTACCACTGAGCGGTCTTTTTTTGTTTCTCCAGACATCATGTTTCTCGGAGCTTGACTACGTGATGTGGTCGTGCCCAAATGTAAAGGAGATGTCTCTGGCTTGGTACGCGGCAGACATATAAAAAGTTAATATGCACGTGGGAGAAGAGGGAGTGGCAATGCAGCACCTGCAATATACTTCTACATGATGGTTAAATGACACAATAAGCTTCGCTATTTTGCAATAAAAAAACAGACACAACGAGAAGGCGTTGTATGAGTATGGATGAGAAATAATAATAATAATAATAAAGCGCTTTTCTCGCGCAGTATCACTGCCAAAGCAGGTGGCACTCCCTGGGCTGGCCGATGATAATAAAGTAATAAGACTGCAAACACTGGTTAACAATAACTAACATGGTATGATATACAACACACTTTTTGACAATGACAATGACAATTCTTTTTTAACGAGAGGTAAAGTAAACAAGACATGCTTGTTTGCCACAGGTTGTACACAGGTAATGAAAGTTGGAGAGAGACGTCAAGTGTGAAAGAAAACATAAAATACTATGATAGCTAATAAAATACTACGCAAAACTGATTTGTGTTTATTCGTAGTGGTAAGAAAATGACTACAAAAGATCAAGCGTAATATTTGTAATCATAACTTTTAAACAGATCTGTTTGAATATTTCACACTTAAATGGAAGAGATGATAACAAGTAGTCATGAAGTAACTGAGCAGACACATTGCAATAATTATGGATGATAGTCTGGATAGACCATACTGAGAATAACATTGAAGACATAGCGGTAATATTTAGCTATAATTAGCAGGTAAATTTAATCTCCTTTTTTATGTAGTGGTTGCATTATAGCTTCAGATCATACAGTTGGGAAAAGGCTATTATCACACTAGTTAAAGTATTTTACTAAGATTGCTGCTCTTATTTGAAACTACTGTTTAAAGAATTCACCTAGTTCATCAGGATTTGCGGTCTTATTGTTTTTAAGTAATTTTTTTTACTTCTTTTAAAGTGATGGGATCACTAACCCAGCTACTGTCATCAACTCCCAAACTAGTCTGCTGTCCCAAAGCACTCTCTCCCAGCTCCTTTTTTGCTTTATAAAATCCGTTTATACACTAAAATAATTGCACCATCTTTCTTTTGATATGGCATTTTCATTGCTTCGTTCCGTCTGAATAGTTTTAACATTACTCCAAATTCATTTCTGGTGAGCAATGGTTTCTTTTTGCGTGATATGATATATCAAGTGTTATTATATGATTGAATTGTATTCTAAAATAACTTTTTGTACTCTTTTCTCTTATCTCAAAAATTGTCTGTATCTTAATGACTTGAGGTAAATCGTTTCAAATGTTTCCTAAGCATTTTTCTTCTCATTTTACATTCAGGACCAAACCAAATAAGAGAGAGAGAGAGAGAGAGAGGTTCAAATTCTGTTCATTTCATGTTCATTTCGGGAAGGCCGAAGATCTGCTGAAGACCTGAATGAGTGCAGTCAGCGAGTGCGACTTTCTTGCACTAGAGCTGTCGTCTCAAATACGCCATTCATGTTATTTACCATGTACATGTACCGAGGAGGTATGAGGACAGGGTGCAGCTACCAGCTGTATGTGACACCTGAAGACAACACCACTACACGTTCCACCGACAGCTGAAGAGGGCGCAGCACTGGTAATTGTAATGACACCTTAGATGTCGGGCTGCGCCATTACGTGTCACACATCGGCTGTTCGTGATTGTCACACCTCACTGATTGTTACAATGTCGCTGATACTGTCACGAACTGGTTTCAAAAACTGTAGCATATGTTGACACAACGTCCATACCATGTAATATGACTTGGATATATATATATATATAGGTGAACATTTCAATGTTATTATCACGTCAGGCTTTTTCACTTTCTTAGTTTTTTTGTTTTGAACCGGAACTGATGGATGCTGATATTTCTCCTGCTTGCTGTTGTCAACATGGCCACTGACCCGATCTTGGGACGAAAACAAACTCTTTTCCTTTCGATATTCATCCACACATAATAAACATACATCGTGCATTCATAACCCATCTGCAGCAATGGTCTCTACTAACTGCTTGAAGGTCTGCGATAATCCTTGTTGTGAAGACTGCGGTGACACAACATAACTACTGCCCATGGAGTATCCACAAAATCTCACAACGATCCCCAAAGTCTCTCATAGTATTCATAAAGTCTCATAAAATATCTTTAGTATCATAGAGAATCCGTCAAGTCCCTCAAACTATCCATAAAGTCTCATAAACAACCCATAAGATCCTCGCAAAGTTTGTCGCATGTGACTTGATAATGCATTTCTAAAAGGCTGGCTGCTCATCAGCATCAGGTCGACCAAAGGGACGAAGATGAAGACTTCGCGATGAAAGTGGGATGAGTGGGGTTAGTTCACGTGAACATCAACCATTTTTGATCCGAGCATCGTTCGGTTCCCTCCCTCACTCCCACCCAAAAAATGAGAGAAAAAGAATGGCACTGGGAATATAGAGGAAGAGATCAGAAGCAGGAAAGGGTCAGCTTGGCACATGGCGTTGAGGATGGGCCCCTATCTGTGCTCGCCAGCTGCCCCCCCCCCCCCACACACACACAGTGCCGTGCAAGACGCGCACGCGAGCTGTGCGAGGTCAAGGCTTCCGACACAGTGAGGGTCGGCAGGTATTTGCTGCACGCCGTTTAGCATACAGCGACGCCCTCAGCCTTAACCACATCCCCGCAGGTAGTTCTGACATTGCAACAAGGACACGTCAGTTGAAGGAAGAAACTACAGCAGAATTTGTTGGAGGCTTCGTCCTACTGGACGCTCGCTTACTCTCTCACTTCTTACTCTCACCGCGCAGGTATGCATGCGCACTCACGACCCGAACAAGGTGCTTGAAGTTTAGGGTTGACATGATGGCATATCTACACTTTTCTTTGTCATAGCTGACGCAGGTGAAACACTGAGAGACAAATGGCGTTAAGACCGACATAATCTGACAGACCGCGTCTCAGCTGCCTCCTGCAGGCTCCTGGGACACAGACGAGGCCCTCACTACTGACACGTGAGCGAGAAGACGACACGCGCAGTCTTGGGGGAGTGGGGGTCAGGAGAGGATGCAAGCTTGTGTGGGGCACTAGACGCCTTACGGGATTGACTTCAGTATGAGGAGGCGACTCCAGAACATTGATGTGGTTACTGCAGTAAGGATTGTCAGCAATAAGGTTGATCTGATTGCTAAGGTTGGAATATACTATCAATGGTGTTGATGTGGTTGCTAAGGTGAAGGTGTACTAACGGTGATGTTGATGCTAAGTTAATGATGTTGCAGGTGAGACAGGTAAGGTGACTGTGACGTCTTGTGATGCAGGCAAGATGGACGTGAGGTGGTACAGTCGTACATGTTAAATCATGTCTCTATCCCCCGGGTTCCGATGGATGTTCCACAAAACTCTTGTCCTCCCCTTCCACAGGCGGTATCCATGACGTGTGGGGCAATCAACAGTGACACAGGTCGTGATGTCACTGTCCGTAGTGGCGAGGTAATCAATACTGACACACAGGTCGTGAGGTCGCTGCACACAGTGTCGCCTTGCACAGAGCGTGTAGTCAGCACAGACACGAGGCACAACACACACCAGCAAGTGGGTCCCTCCCACGGCATCTAGGGGGGACGCCATCGTGGCCGTGGGGCTGCTGGACCGGACTGCCCGCAGAGTGAGCGCTGTATGTGTCCGTGGCATGGCGATGGGTCAGACGATTACCGCCCGAAATCCGCGGGTAAGTACATAGAGCTCATGACACAGATGCCGGGCCGGGCACCAAGGAAATAATCAGCTGGCATTTTCACAGCCCCCACCGCGCCTGGTTCCGCGCATCACTCTGGCGCACAAACAGTAGTATATACCGCTGCAGTGATGCTACCCGGGGTTGCGGTCCCAACAACTAGATGACAGGTTATCTGACCCTCCAGAAGAACGCTGCCAGCTGAGTGTCCTGTCCTAATGAGCGTGGAGTGTCCTGGCTTAATGAGTGTCCTGTCCTAAAGAGCGTGGAGTGTCCTGTCTTAATGAGTTTGCGGGACGCCTGGCAGGCGTATGGGGTAGAGGTGGGGGGGGGTATGTCTAGCGAGGGGACGTCATTCGTCATCCAGCTTTTCATTGCAGGTGGGCGTAAGCGACCTTGACCTGGCAGTCTGCTGGGTCAGGTTGACAATACCGCCGTTGATGTCAGGCGATGAGGCAGGTGGCCAGTTCGCAGCCAAACGAGCGAGGGGTCTGCCCTTATCTGAGGCCCTGTCACTGACACAAGACAGTCAGGCTACACAAGTGAGACGTCTGTATATTACGTATGTCTGCTGTTGTAACCGACTCAAGTCACCCGGGCTGGACACATGGATCATACATATTTTATATATATCTAATGCTGTAACAGACATTTTTTCTGAGATATAGAAAGCTTAATTGCTTCACTTAGGCCTGTATAATTCTTGAAATGAACGACATTGTAATGAAAAAACGTGCATTTATCTTTCTCTCTCTCTTTGCACTTGTACCCAAGCATTGATTGATTGATTGATTGATTGATTGATTGATTGATTGATTGATTGCACGCCAAGACAGGAAATCCTCCGCCTCGAAGTTGACGTCGTCTATACTTTATGCTTCAAAACATTAAATATCAATCTTATATATTTAAGAAACCAATAATTATCATACTTTGGTGATACATTGTGTGTTAAGATCTCTCTCTCTCTCTCTCTGTGAGAAAGCACTGTTTCAAATACTCGAGAAAAGTATTACGTGTGCGTGCGTTCTCTAAAGAAGCTAACATGACACGCCACGCTCTGTGTGTGTGTGTGTGAGAGAGAGAGAGAGATAGAGATTAAATACGAAATGCTGTGTGTTGCATGAAACACAAGCTAATTATCTTTGCCATCATTATCGTCGTCGATGTTTTCCTGGTCATAGGTTGGTTCCTTTACGAAGAAATGGGAGACAAGGGACGAATGTGGCTTTTTTTTTTTCAAGACAGCTGACTTTCCTGTTTCACTACGGTCGATACCAGTTTTTTCAAAAGTTTGGTGTCTGGCAAGAAGCTCTCATCAACATGAGCTGCTATGTGAGCAGACTGTGAATATCTTTCACCACCAGCCAGAAAACGTGAGAAGAACGGGACTTAAATGCTTCGTGGCACAGCGCACATAATCATGTCAACCCCTGTACGCAGCTGGGGGCTGCTAGGAATGTTTGGTCCACCCCTGCACTCCTCAGAGTCTGGCAATCCTCTCCGTACTGGGACCAGTTGTGTTCGCAAGGTACCTGCTGGCTGCAGTCTCCAGATTCTGTCATTCGGTCTTGTGGTCATCATTATCATCTCTATGCAGACGACTCTCAATCGTATGGTTCTGCTGCCCCGTCCGATGCTGGTTAAAAGTTAAAACGAATGATATAAAAAAAATATACGGAGGTCATGTTGGTACGAAACAGACTGTAACAGGTGGGCGTGTCTTCGCTCACATTCTTAAATTATCTGATTACCAAAACATTATGCACTGCCTGTGATGCCGTATGTAATGACCAGTTTGGTAAGTCTCTGTCTCTCGATGTGACCAACAAACTTGCAGTGTCACTCATTCTCTCTGAAGTGGATAAGAGCCGTGCAGTTGTCACTGGCTGACGTGACATAAAGATGAACCAACATCAAACAGAGAACTGAAGACCGTTCAGCCCACATTGTTCTACATCGGCCTACTCATGCTTCCTCCAGAGAGCTGCTCAGGATACTAAACTGGCTTCCCGTTAGGGTCCGCATCGAGTACAATGTAGCCTCCCTTTCAGTATGCCCCTGTGGTAACTTTCCTTATTTCCGTTATTATTCACCAGTAAAAACCATCATGGGTGCTGAGATCTTACAACACCTTCCGGATAAGAAATCAAGAGTTCTCCATTTCCACTTTCGGCAAGCTCTCTTTTGTAGTTTTTGTACTCATGGTTTGGAGTTCCCTGGTCCTTCACTTGTCATAAACAGACGCATGAAACTTTCACAAAAGACATTTAAACGCGTCTTTTCCAAAATACTTAGCAGACTGACTCTCGCGTGCGTGCGTGCGTGCGTGCGTGCGTGTGTGTGAGATTTTGCACGTGCGCGTGTGTTCTTGTGGGTTATGTGCGTGTGCTGTCCGTGGTGAGTAGCGTCTAGCTAGAAAATCCGCCCCAACATGTGAACAACTGACGAGCATGCTCACTTCAGTTGCTAGCAAACTGTCCTGCATACTTGCTGACGGATCCACTTGTACGAAGTTGCTTCTACATCTGCGGATCTTAAGCTCTAAGGCTGTGTTGATGCTCGTAGGTGAGACACAGACAGTTCAACAGTAACGGACGGTGCAGGGTTAAAACAACGTGCACAAAAAAATGTTTCATCAAGCAATGGACCGATCGTGTGGTAACGAGGCGGCGCTGCAGAAGCTGTGGTAGCAACAGCGTGCACCTCTTGCCTTTCCCCTGTCCTTAAAGAACATGGTCAGGGTCAAACATTTTGCCCGTGAATGTGCTTCACAGGTAGTCAGCCCTTGTCACATCGCTAACACCTCCCCACCCCCTCAGCTCTCCTCTCTGCCAGCTAAACCACCACCCACCATCCAGCCCCTGACTCGACCACTTCAGCAGCCTCTCCGCGATAGGGCCAAGCCACCAGCAGGCAGCCCTGACAGGGCCCCAGCACGTCCCGATCTGGCCCTCGTTTGGCAGACAAGCGCCAGCAGGCGGACAATAAGGTCCATGGGCGAACAAGGAAAAAGAAGAAGAAGAAGCAGAAGAAGAAAAAAAACAATCTTATCATCATACTTGGAAAATGGCGACGATGCACAGGAGGCGTAAGGAATGTGGAGAGAGAATATCTGAAGGATTGAAAGATTCTGCACAACGTGAACGGGAACGATGGTCCAGTGAGAAGCCGCACGCCATCAGCGCTATAAATAGCTTCTGTCTGGCGGCGGCCCTGGCCGGGTTGATGGATGCGTGATGTTTGATGTTCTCTGGTTCGAGGAGTGGTTCCTTTCCGGGGGAAAAAAGATGTTGCGAGTTAGATTTTCAACAGACGTGGCAACACGTGAGGTCTTTGTTCTGTTACATGATTTTGAGAAGACAATCTCTACCTGCATGTGGATCGGTTTCTGTTAGGGTTAATTTTAATGGAGGGGCTGAATGTGGGTGGGTGGGTGGGTGTGTGGTTGACAGGGCTTTTCTATGATGTCCTATAGTAGGACATCTATTCTAACCTGTCACTCGATCAGGATCCGTAAGGAGGTAAAGTCAGTCTGTCTTATTTTCTTCCTTAAAAAGCGTTATCCAAGAAACAACTGGGCATGTAGCCTGTGTTATTCTCATCACGTGCGACCTTATCTGAAACTGGGCATCTAACCTGTCATCACTTGTGACACCATCTGAAAGTGGATGACCGCATGGTGCCTTTGATGTCCAGTCGTTCTTCACATGATGCAGAAACTCACTGAAAAGCTGGGTGGGGTAAAGGTGGTCTGGCGCTACCTGCCTGGTGTGTGAATATGTACCGCTACACCACCAGCATGGAATAATCAGAGACCGTTAGAGATTGACAATCCTACCCAGTGAAAATGCATACATGGTATAAGCCTGGTGTAAGGTTACGGCCTACTGTCTATACTGGATTAGGTAGACGGAACGACAATCACAGTGTTTCGAAAAGAGAAGGGATGGGGGAGAAAAAGTGGTGTAGGGGCTGGTCTTGACCTCAATCAATATTGTGAAAAGAAAGTTAAAATTGTTAAATATATTCACTGTCTGTTTTCTTACTCATAGTGCAATGTTCCCTTATCTAAGACGGCAAAGCGAGGATGGAGCTCACATGAGAATGCGTGCGTTTTGTTCGTAGAGTTGTCAGTCCTGCTCTCTCCCTCTCTCTTTCTTCGACAGATGGTCACACTCTTGCTGGAGCTTTGCTCTCAAAGCATCTCTCTCTCTCGCTGTCATTATTTCACCCTAACTCACACCCTCGCAGCCAGTCTCCACTGTCATGTCACAAGGCAAGTCTTTTCCGTTCTAGACGAAGTCACAGAACTCAGTAAATTCTTTTTAAAGGCCTAGATGGTTATGAACAAATTTAAATGAGAAAAGAAAACTGAGGTCCTCTGCATTGGAGCTCGCATTGTTTAATGTTTATACATATGCTATCGTTGTCTTAATGGCCCCGTCCCAACCTACCCCACCCCGTGATACCCGGCCGTCTGCCTTACTGACCCCTGTCCACTCGAATCCTCTCGTCTGCTCGTCCTGTGGATCCACAGTTAAAAGAATTCTCTGCCCCTTTCTCTTCAGACTGTGTCTTAGTTCGAAGTACTCAAGTTCTGCCTCAAGACGTATTTCTTTAAGAAACATTTTTCATAATCAAGCGATCTCTCCTACTCTCTCCTCAGTCCATCCACTTTGTTCGAGTTTGCGATGGTGTCATCGCTTTGCTGACGCTTATGTGTCTTGTGCAGTGGCGTAGGAACCGGGGGGTAGCCGCCCCCCAAAAAAAGATGTTGGGAAGGCAAGAATGTGAACGTCATTCATTGTCAGTATGGAGCTGGCCCCACCAAAGCCGATCGAGCATCTTCCTACGCCACTGTTGTGTCAGTTGTGTGGTTGACTGTCGGTTCTTTTGTTGTCTTTCGTGTACAGTGCATTGAGCTTGCCACCACACAGGGAAGTGAACTCTACACATTCTTATTATTAGCATGAAATGTTTCCCTTAAAGAGTACTTGTACGTTTAGCAATATCGAATGTGTCCATTAAAAAAAATACATGTACTTTAAATAACATGGAGCTTTTCCATTAAAAAGTGTATGTGCGTTTAGCAATGTGGAATGGAAAACTGCTGAGTAAACTTTTGTTTGTTAAAGCGCTCACGTTAAAGGCGCTGCGGCTGTAGTTTTGTAACGACTTTTGTAAAAACGTTGAGGACAGCAGTGGCGGTGGCAAGCACTTCGGGTGGTGGGTGGACTGGGAAAATGATAGCAGCCTCACGGAAACCCAGGCCGGAAAATTTCACCACATGAGGTCATCTCACTCATCTGTGGGACGATGACTTATCCCAAAAATGAAGCTCGCAGCACCACAGTACTTGGGTAGAGATTTTCATTTTACGGCGATTTGCGAGAACTAAGAAAGTTTAGAAAGGCCAGAGATCACATGCATCGACATATTGTCTACCCACCCACCCACCCACACTCACACACACACACACCATAAGTGTTTAGAGCGTCTCGTTTCACAGGCAAGTCTAAGGAGAAGCGGCCATAAATAAGAGAAGCCTGCTCTACCTGAACCGCGAAATGCTGTGCTTTGTTAAGAGTTCTGCAGGAAACTCTACTGGTCTGAGACAGGGCCCTCAGGCGAGTAACCGCTCCGTACTGTTGTCAATGCAAGAGGAAAGGTCGATCGGGGTCAAGGAGTTGGCCAGGTCGAAGGTAAGAACTGTGTCCCTAGGGTCTCCAGGGAACACATAGCTGTCTTAGTGTGCAGTTTTGAAATATACAGTGGGCGGCCTGGCGGCTGAGTGATTAGGTACGGGAGTCCAGAGCACTGAGTAAGCGGCTTGTGGGAGAAGGCACACAGCACGTTATCGTCCGTGTGAGCTGTAGCCTAGTAATGAAGGCTATGGTTTATCAGCAGTGACGAGCGTATGGTGCACACGCACCAGTCGGTCTGAAAACACGAAGCAATGTTTTTGGTCGTGCAGGCCAACCTCCAATCACTTCAACATGTCTGCTCGAGTGACTGAACTTCTGACGACAGACATGTTGCTGACCGGCCCACCTGGTGAAACGTTGTCCTCGACCTGCTGAACCGTGTCCCCTGAACCCCATAATCTTCTTCCTTCTTCCGCCGCGTACGCCGCTGTCCGGTGTGGGTCGGCGGTTGATCCCCAAATCTTAGGGAGGTGTTTAGAGCCAGATGTTTGGTTGTTTTTGTTGTTAGAGTGAACAGGAGAGCAGACCGCGCTGTGGTGTTTGGTTCGCTTCTATGCCTCTTGAGGTGGCTGTTGAGGTGGTTGTTGAGGGTTTCAGTATCCATTGTTTTCGCGGTGTGGCAGTTTTTGGAGCGTATCTGTGTGTCGAGTGCTTCTGACAGCTTTGTTATACAACTAATGTTTCCTTTTGTTTGCAACTGGTGTGCTTGCTTCCTTGTATGACAGACCTGATGTTGGCTGCTCTTTACTGCTGCCTTCTTTTTGCCAGCTCATTTCCTGCAATCCCTGTGTGTGCTGGTTTCTACAGTAGGGTGTTCTTGGTGTTTTGAGTCAGCTTGTTGATGTTGTCAGGGACTGCAGTGTCTGGTCTGGTTAGAGGTTAGCGCTTATAGGACTGAGAGAAGAGACTTTGAAGAAGACTGCTTCTGGGAGTTGGCCTGCTGTACAAGACTGTTGCCACGAGGAGTGCCAAGAATTCTGCCTTGTAGTTGGAGCACATTCTGCCACCGGGTATTGACATGAAGTCTAATGCCTGGCCACGGTTTTTAGGTAAACGTCGCATCCGCCATTTTTTGTTAGGTCCTCAGCTGAGCCATCGGTGTAGATATGTGTCCAGCTTGCTGCACGATGGGATTTGGCAATCTCATTTGTTATCAAAGCTTTCAAAACAGAATGGTTTTGTTCGTTTGTGATGACACGGGCGATAGTGGTCCTGATTTCTGTGTATAGTTCTCTGTGTATACATGTAGTTTTGTGTGTACAGTGTTGTGTGTATAATTCTCAGAGGCCAGATGCTTTGGATCAGTCTCTCGCACAGTGTAAGACCAGCTGCTGCAATGGCTGTGTTGTCACGTGAGAGCTCTTTGATCGGATGATTCAGACTTTTTCGTTTGAGCCTGTTCTTTGTATGATCTTGGCGTTTGCCATGTAGTGGATGATCTAGAAATCTTTGTATCTTAACCGCATGGGAGAGATTTTGTGACTGTCTTGTGGTCTCCGGTGGTTATATACTGTACTTGTTGTGGAGAGGCTACTGATAGTAAGTGGCCCGTGAGGCTTACGCTGGCTGCTCTCTGTTGGCCAGTGCTACAGAAACAACCATGCCAGCCAGTGGGTGCAAGCGAGAGATGGCAAGCACCTAGACACTTGCCAACACACTAGACGCATCACACCACCCACCATCTGGCAGGCGGGCAGCCCGCCTGAGGGGCAGTCAGAACACCAGTTACTCTGCACGTGTTGCACAGATCGGACTCTGCGACCAGAAAGTGGGTTTGTGCTGAGGGCTGTCGCTGCGTCGACAACACAGACCTACTCTGTCACCTGCTGCTGACGCAGGTGTAGCGGCAGGTATACAGAGGCCTCGTTGATGTTCACGCTCAGCGCGCACGACCGCGCATTAACCGTCAGACGCCGCACCCCACGCCGAGCGCAGCACAGACGTCACGTGTTGCCATGGCAGCACGAGCGGGCAGCAGGGACGTGGTGGAGGATGGCGTGCTAGGGGAGGAGCGGGGGCAGAAGTTATCGTCTGACGATGGAGCTTAGTCATCGATTTGTGTTGCAGCTACAGTATATGGGAGTCGCTCCTCAAGTTGAGGCACCTCACCTGCCACTTGGGACTAGCATGTGACGTGCTCTAGGGACAGATGTGTGGTGTGCTCCAGCCATGTCTGTTGGTCTCTGATTGTATCCCGAAAGGAGGTCGTTAGGAGATCTGTGAAGAATCCAGTTTACATGGGTTAATCTGTAATAAATCGCTGGGAAGTATCCAGTTTACATGGCTGAGTTTACAAGCCACCCATTTTTCCGAGCGCATGATATGTAACCAGGACTAGCTACTAAGAGACAAATACTCGAAGAGACTGCATCTATGGAAGCTTAACTGCGCTCCGAATGCCAGACATTTTGTTAGCTTTAGTTTTACTATACCGAGTGAGATAACAAAAGACGTTTTAAACTCATGGTCACGGCCATAGTTTTGTAAGACATTGCCTGAAAGAGTTTATATACACGGACAGAACACATGAGGAAATACAAATGATCTTTCCCTCCACAACTCCCCACTGAAGACTCACTTCCGCTCTGTGCAGTAACACGTCTTTGTCTTCATCTCACGAATGGCGTGCTGCTGTGTCACGATCGGGTCGTGTCATGTCACGATCGGGGTGCTGTCATGTCACGAGTGGCGGCCTCAGAGTTCTGACAACGCCTATGACTGCGCGTACAGGGGGTGAAGCTGCCGATAAGGTCGATATGTCGACAGCACCAACGTACGCACAGTACTGAAGCTAGCGGAGGAACTGGACTGGCGCTAGTCCTAGAGGTCTATCAGAGGCACTAGACTGACGATTGTTCTAGAGATCTAGCACACACACTAGGCTGAAGCTAGTCTTGACAGCTGTATCTGAGGCACACGAATAAAGCTAGTCCTGACAGCTGCATCTGAGGCACAAGACTGGCGCTCGTCTTGACAGCTGCCTCTGAGGCACACGTGACGCTAGTCTCGACAGCTGCCTCTGAGGCACAAGACTGACGCTAGTCTCGACAGCTGTATTTGAGGCACAAGACCAGCTAGCCAGCTCGATTGGAAGCACCTGCTTGACACTAGTCCTCAAACTCACTCCACATACAGCGACCATGTGTAGACAGCGTCACGAGATCACTATTGAATATTGATGATATGAAACACGGTACAGACCTGAAATACAATAACACGAATCTGGCAGCAATGTGTGTGTGCTGACAGTGAACACTCATCACCCTGCGGGCTAACAGTGGACACCATAGAATAAGCCCTGTGGGATGACAGTTAATCTAAGTGATGAGAGTAGACTATACTCATTAACTGACAGAACACAGGCTGAGCCGACAAAACATATTCTGAGAATGATAGAGGAGACAATGCATGCTCGTTGAGCTGACAGAACGCAAAAGGTTGAGTAGACAACTAAGATGATCTTTGTGGGGGAAGAGTAGACAGGGCCTGCTGTTTGAGTTCACAAGGTGAAGAAGCTCAGTGTTGTGTGAGGTCACACTCACGCAATGCACTGTGTGGACTGGACTATCATACTCGCGCAATAAACAGTCTGGACTGGACTATCGTACTCGCGCAATAAACAGTGTGGACTGGACTATCATACTCGCGCAATACACTGTATGGACTGGACTATCATACTCGCGCAATACACTGTATGGAATGGACTATCATGTACTTAACCAAGCCAGCCACATCCCGAGCCGCTGTCGAGACAAGAGGAAAGTTCCAAGCAACGCTCCTCTCACAACCGAGCTCTCTGGCACCTGAGAGGAGCTCAGACAGACGACGACTGCATTTGTCACTAGAAGTGGATAGGACTGGCTCTTTCCTTTACAGTTGTAGCGAGAATGAAGACAGAAGGTCAATGTTGTGTGCCAGACCAGTCAACGACGGCTGGGGTCACCAAGTGCTGAGACATTGATTTCTCAGCTGCAGGCTGGTGCCGTTAGCACCAAGTTCCGCCAGCTTCCTCGCCTTTTGTTCACTCAGGAACTTGAGGACGAGGGACTTGAGACTGGCGATGAGGATTATGAGACAAACGATGAGGCTGGCGACGAAGATGATTACTGGCGATGATATATGAGATATGGCGAGTCATTCACTCATACTTTATTCTGACGTCACCCATGGGTAGAGTGGGCTGGAGTCAGACAAAAAGCATTACATCGAATTGTTGGTACTAGACCCCAGTCATTTCTCAAGGTACATCACCTGTCTCTTTGATCAAACTTACTCGAAGGCCCCGTTGGAAGATAGGAGGGGGGGGGGAGATATTACTCAGATAATAAGAGAAGGGCTGGTCCAACTGCTGTGATGACACCTGCTGACCCGGACTTCAGGCTGTAAGACTGAGCTGGCAATGAGACAACATCGTGTTTCTGAGTATTTAAAAGCCGTTTTCACAAGATACTTTCATGTAAAAATACATGGTCCATAGTCTGTGGAACGATCTACAATCTACATAAAGTTGCTGACTAATAAATCGACACAGCTTATCAAAGTCACTCTACTGTCACAATATCACTGTAATCTGCTTGTATATTTACTTATAAAAAGTGGCGCTAGTTTAAAGAACACAGACTCAATGTCTTCAAGACTTTCTCTTTGCATGTAGGTTGGTCAAAATATTGGTCACTTACATCAGCTGTGTGTGACCATTACAAAATAGCAACAACAATCAAATAAACACCTCTCACTCCAAGAACATTTTAATTAAACGAAAGGCAGTTCATTTTGTCTAGTTCATTGAAAACAAGCATAAAAGCTTTCATAGAAAGGAAATAGAAAAAGAACTAATTATATTTGCAGATTAAAAAATCTAGCGACTTATAAAAGATAGTGCAATAGTAATGTTTGCATCAGCAGTAACTGACTGCAAAGTCTACTATGAAGCTGGTAATGTAACAATGTAACAGGCCTACTTATCAGTTACTGACTGTAAGGTCTACTATGAAACTGGTAATGTAACAATGTAACAGGCCTACTTATCAGTTACTGACTGTAAGGTCTATGAAACTGGTAATGTAACAATGTAACAGGCCTACTTATCAGTTACTGACTGTAGGGTCTACTATGAAACTGGTAATGTAACAGGCTATAAATCAGCTCAACTAATTTTAAAAGATGTTCCCTTCATTTCTATTACTTCTCTAAAGGAACAACACCTGCACTTTCTTTAGTCATAAACTTCATTTCTTTTTGTATGTCAAAGAACAAAACATGCTCAATTATTTTAAGCATTTTAAATCACAATTACTGAATGAAAAACTGTTGTGACTTGATAATGATGCTCTGCAAAGAGGGTTACCTCTTTAACACAGGGTTCAAGGAGAGTTTTGGAAGTCGAGAAAGGCCATGAATTTTGAGTTTGCAGTGCATTGTTTCACTTCTTATTTATCTGCAAATTATCAGGCTAAATTTAATTTTAGGGTCACTTGTGTATATCAATTTTATATATATATATAGTACTTTCAGTCAGGTTGTTTTTAGTTGACTCTCACTTGTGCATATGCAGGCACACACACACACACACACGGATTGACAGAGACACACAGATATTCATTACACATATAGATGTTTATCCAGACAAGTTTTTGTTGTCACTTGACAGATAGAGCAGCAATTCATTATTCAGATATCTTGAGAAAATCATATCTTATTATTGTATTGTTTCTATGTTTGACTGGTTAAAGTAGTGGTCTAGCAAATGTTAAAAGATGTGTTGGAAAGAATTTAGTGCCCATCTGTATGAACCTTATTGCAGTTCAGATAAACAATACAATAAACACAAATAAGAATTACATCTATTTATGTAGCACTTGGGTAATTTGGGGGAGATGAAAGCAATTAAGAACAATGTAGCAAAGGACACATCAGTAGCACCATATGCAGCTGATAAATTTACCAGCAACTTAGCTAGGCATTCTATATAGTTTTATAAACAAACTTACAAATTAATTTTCTTAAGTTAGTAATTTTGGAGGGTTTTTTTAGCATGAATTAATTTATAGATGCTGTTTTTATATTAAAATAGATGTTTAATTTTACCACTAATTGTCATTATTTTTGGTTTTGATGATGCTTATGAAACATGAGGTTTTTTTCTCTGACGTTACACACAGGTGATGTAGTTCTGCATTTAGTCGACTAACAAAGCTAGTATAAAGAGACATTTAATAATAAAAAGGCAAAGAACGTACTAATTAATTTTCATATTTAACATAGGGCCCGTTCAGATTTTTAACACCACCTCAAAAACGTCTCGGCCTTCGTTTTCACGAAGCAGGCGGCTTTCACCCCAAACTAAGGGAAGTCACTCGCAGGTGATGACGTCAGCATGTCGGCAGGTCATTTGAACGTCGAGGGAGAAAATCCTACACTAGCAGCTTGTATTTGATAAACGCTTGCGGTGTGCCCCAGGTTCATCAGCGGGGCCAGCAGCCTCATAGCACTTCATGAAACATCGACAATGCTTTTTGAAGTTCCAGCCTAACGAGTGCAGCTGGACCTATTGCTATCTCTGGGCTGGTGCAGGAACGCAGCTATGATAAGAACTTGCTACTATTTTGACTGCATCATCTTCAATGTCGTCTCTGAGAGTGTCATCTTCGATGTCTTCTGTTGTCTGGCCGGTGTGATGTGGAGCAGTGTGCGAGACCAACTGAGCAAGAGAGATTATTTATGACATTATCCTGCTAGTCTTTGGCTCTCTAGTCTCTGGTGAAGTCAAGCAGAAAGTTGTTTGTACGGTCAACAAAGAAAAGGTTCCCACAGACTTCCTGGCGTTTTGCTTGGTTAGTTTCTCCTCACTTCAAGAGGACAAAGGTCGCCCAACAGGCACGACAGCGGCCGTCGTCATGGCTACGTCAGCTTTGTCCACACTACGAGCAGCGTGAGCCCAGCGCGTAGTGAGCGAGTGGTGCAGCAAAACGACTCCGCCAGGCAAGTGCACTCGTGCACATAGTCATCTGCCACGCCACACACACCTGCCCCACCGATCGGCAGCCTGCCCTACTTCCGCCACCACACGGCTTGTAGTCCGGGAAGCTCACGATGAACAGCGAGAGATATAGCTGACTGAGATGGGAAGGCAACCTCGCCAGAAACCGTCTTCTCACGACGGGTACAGCGTGGTCAAAATGTTTGGTAGAAAAACAAACAACAAAAGGACACGTCGATCGAAATAAAAAAAAAAAAAACCAACAAACTTCCATTGGTACGAAATTTCCAAACTGAGTTTTACGGCATTTGACCCGGCTGCCAAATATCCTTGAACAATACAGCAGCACACCAATGGTAGACTTGTCTACCTGGCAATGTACGATTCACCCATTTTTCCTTGGGTTTTGTTGTTGTTTTCTTACACAATACGAAGTAAGCTTCTGTTCGGTAATTGCCTGTGCTCACTAACATATTCAAGTACTTAGAACCAGTACTTACTGATGTTAGTTTTACGAGAACGCGAGTAGGATGTATCTCTGTCCGGCTCTATTTTCTGTGAAAGCTTTTATCTTCTGGTTGATGTTTCGGTTGTCTCGACATCTTAAGGCTATTACCTTGCCGCATCCAGGTAGATGTATCTGCATGTCTGCTGGGTGATATCTGCGTCACATACATCGTCATCAGCTGGCTGACGTACCTGTCATCCTAAGCCTGGCGACTATACTGGTTGATTGAAATATTCATCTCTTGCTGGCTAAGGGAAATGTCAGGTGTATAAATCAGTAACCGCGTGCACGACATATATTTCCCGGGGTCGAGCTGCAGGGGTCGTACTCGTGGGGAAGCCGCAAGTCACAAGTCAGCAAGGGGCACGGGGCACGCTCGTAGCCGAGCTATACATTCCATGATGGGACCTTACATACAAGTCCAGTAAGCTGCTTGGTTTGATCCCCACAAGACTGGTCCAGACATGCGTGGATTTCTGTGAGTGGGCAGGATTGTGAGGTGTTCGCTGCCGACGTCATGTCTATGAGTGGGTAGGAATGTGTGGTGCTAGATGTCGATGTCATGTCCAGTCATCAAACACGAGGGGTCTCGAGCACCTTCCGTTTATTCCCATTTTGTTTTCATACGAGTCCTAATCATCCACTTCACCTGGCAGCCTTTCTTGGTGCCCATATATGCGTTCTGTATCCCCAGCATGATCTCACAAGCGACATTTCATTATCTGACTGAGCAGTCAACTGATTATCGTAAGCTGGGAATCGCCTCCTACTGTGTGCGTAGGAAGGAGCGACAGCTAATCAGCGACTACTTACAGCTCACGTAGAGTTAGGAATATACATTTATTTATAGATGCCAGTAAATTTCGTGGCTCTTTTTGATATTGGAAATACATGACATTTTCCCCACACGGCAACCTTCACTGCAAGGCAGTCGACGCGCTGTGTACAAGGTGACCCGCCTGCATCAGGCCAGCCTCGATTTGCAGCTCGCGGCTACACCGCCGCATGGGCCGACCTTCCTGCTCCTTCTCCCCCAGACGATCCCACAGCGTCATGGGCAGGAGTGGCGGGGTTAGGGGGGGGGGGCGGGAAGGGCGAGGGCTGGATGAAGTGTTGGGGGAAGGTCAACACACAGCTGCAGCTGCTAAACTCGCCGGGCTTGGCGGCGGCCATCGCGCTCAGCGTCAACGCCACGCACGAGAACTGGGACAACTGGCTGCGCCTGGTGGCCTTGATCCTGTTGTTCCGTTATGTGAGTCTATTCGTACCCCGCCTCTGTCTGGTCTCCGAGTATCAGTGCCGTCAGGACATGAGCAGGGTTAAAGACTCGAGGGGCTGAGTGGCGCGTCAGACAACATCGTGATAAAGTGGGGGCTCTAAGTCTCAGCTTAACAGAGTAAAACAGTGCTTCACCGACGCCAGGAGGCCTCGTTCTATCCTCACACGATTGCCCCTAATTCCCTACCCGCATCAGATATCTCTAGCCATCCTCTGAAATGGTGCCTTGTAAGGGCTTGGACATCTCGTCAGTGTATTTGGCCTGCAGTTGTGAATTTAAATCACCGCTGTTCTTGATGGGTGATTAAAATCTGGGAACGCTGCAGATATTTTCACATTGTTTTGTGGGGCTGGTTTTCGGGATGATAGCTATGTATGTTGGAAGGAATAAGGGGACTATCGGAAATACTGTATAGTCCAGTCTTGCATGTCACTTCAATGTAAGGGAGCTAATGCATGCAATCGTCAAGGAAATGCGTTTATCGCCCTTGGGCTGCATGACATGAAACGTTAGACTGTTAGAGTTAGAGTGTTAGACGCTTCAACGTCTTCCCAAAGCGTTTCCACAGACGGACAAACAGAAGCGATAAAAACTCAAACATGCGTAGCTGTTGTTTGAGTACGCTTTAAAAAATATTAGAGGCTGTATATTAGAAAAATTATCGCTTCGTTTTTTAAATTTTGGTTTGATATGTCATAATGGTGCTAGTCACAAGAATGAGTGTATGAATCACGAAGTTACATGTAACTCCGTGGTATGAGTACTGAGCGAAGTATAATCTCTCACCTGTATGCCACTCAGAATACGAAATGTGGAACTCTGTAAAAATGAACTCGTGCTCAGTACTCGTTAAGTAATGCGGTGCAGTGATTACTTCCCCATTCCTAGTGGGTGGTTTTATAGCGCATAAAACGGATGAGAGTACTTTTTTCTTTTGCATTGAGAACTACAACCACCACATCATCTTTTCCATCAGCATCATCGTTACACTGTACACGCTTAGAAGCCAGTTGATTCCGACTTTTGAATGTGAATCGCAGGACACCGACATGACAGTACGTGCGAGGTCATCAGTATCTGGATTATATGTCAAACCGCTGCTTTTTATCTTGTACACAGAATAATCTGTTATCTGGTATTCCGAACGTTCCGTATCTAGCATACAGCAGTATATACTTTGTACAGAGAGCAGTGTTTACAAAACCGTATATCATTTATCGATCTGTATGTTGTACACATCGCCATGCTTCAATCCCTTGAGCACCACGAGTCATTTAAGCTGATGCTGGTGTTGATGCTTGGGTAATGGTGGTGGTGGTGGTGGTGTGATGGTGACGTGTAACACAAAATCTTCAGTTCAACATGAGTGTGGCCTCTATTTAACGTGTGTTTTAGTTGGATGACCCTTCATAATAGCCTACGCTGCACCTTACACTTCACAAGCAGGGTTCTGTTACCTGTACCGAGTGTCAGCGACTCTCTGCTCCCAGTGTGATCACCATCAAGCCTTTATCCCGCTATATACATAACCGCTAGGGAAGACTCTCCGCGATGGTTTCACGTTAGATACTGTATTCAGTATTTTTACATTCACTGACAGGGTTACTTGACACCCCGTTTACTGGTCCGCTAACAATTACCCCCACCCCAGGTACGACTGGGCGTCACACAGCCGCTGTGAGAAGACCACCAGCAGACTATGGAGGCACCTAATGTCCTCAGGGCTTATTACAACCGAGTCTTGCGCGCAATGTAACAGTGTAATCGTGTTACATTTCGCTTCTGTCGGGTGTACTTGTTTATGTTCAACATTATATCCTTATTAACGACCAGCAACTTACAGCGAGCTGTGCATGCGTTACTGACGTACATATACTAACCTCTCCGTTAAACATCAACACCTTTAGTAGGACTGGATCAAGCGGCTAAAAGCCTTCGATCGCACCTGAACAGTTGTTGTCTGCTCAATGTCTGGCGACAGAGCACTAAAAGTCTGAGAGGCTGCTGCCATCAGTTTACCAGCACAAACCAACTCAAGATGTGTAGCACGATAAAGTTTGATAGACACCTCACACACGCGCGCGTATGAACGTACGCGCAGGCACATACCATATTAAATACTGGCCCGGGTGTCTTGCGTGCAGGTAAGCTAAATGCCATCTTCAGCAAGAATGACCATATGTTCTGGTCACCTTTACACAGTCAATATCTTTTATGCATAAAAATATCAAGGTAAAGCCGTAGAACAGTTGTGCTGGTCAAAACTGATAGGACAGAAAAGACTGCCATCTCGTACGCGGGAACAGCAGGGGCGCCGAGAGCCAGCCCAGACGACCTCTCCGGGCCCATTGTAATTGTAATCGTTAATTATTTTCCCAGTATATAATAATATGCTTACAATTCGATTGTCAATATCTACATTTCGTTCAGTAACGTAACATAGACAGCAAACATTAGGACAAGTGCACTAGGATCTACATCACTACCCGAGCATAGAGTTGTTTACACGTGAGTGGTTAGCAAATGAGGAAAAATAACTTTAAGGGATCAAAAATTCCCAGGCCCGCTACCCTGACGGCCGCCTACCTCAGGCCTGGAAATAGTATACTGCTGACTTCAAACTCAACATCTGCATGTGTAATGCTTGGGTGTTCTTTCCTCAGAGAAAAGAAGTGGGGAAAAATCGGGTGGAAAAAATCCACTGACCAAGGCCGAGCCCCCTTCACAGCCGCGGGCTCGATCGGGTACACCAGCCACCCGTGCCCCCGCACCCCTCTCGTCAGGCCTAGGAAGTAGGAACAGATAACTGACGACGCGCATGTGCCGGGTTAACCTATGCACGTGTCTTTTATGGGTTTCCTTCACTCAAGTGCGTTCTAGAGTTACAGTAGTTGTTCTTTTGTTGCTTTGACACAGGCAAAAAAATCTGAGCTGTTCTGCGCACAAAGATCCACACAGATAGGTGGGTTTGGGATGAATTCATTATTTTTAAGCCATTCCTTTCCGGTCATAAACTCTGTTAGAAAAGCATTGCTGATAAAATAATCTACATTACTGAAGCCCTTATAATCTTCACGAGATGACGAGTGGTAAAGCAAAAAGACTACATGTAAACATACAAACAACTTAATTCGTCTCAACGTGTTTCTCTTCAAACCATTTCCATCCCGTACCTCTGTACAGTCAAAGTTTCCACGAAAACATTAGGAAAGCAGAAACGCAGACCAGCATCACAAAGAAAGAGAGAGAGAGGAATTAAAATATTTTTTCACTCTTTCTCTTTTCCTTCTTTCCCTCCCTCATCTGTGACGAAAACAAAATGTGTTGCAGCAGCGAACTGAGTATTTTCGACGCCAGGGTCGCAATACTCTGCTGGTCCCCACGAACAAAAATACTTGCTCACTTGTTGGAAAAAAAAATTACATGAGACATTAAAGAACTGAACCAACAGTTAAATATAAGCGCTATAGGAACTTTTTTTAAAATATACAGAATAATTGAATACCGAAGAACATAAATCTGTTTAATAAGCATTTCATCAACACAAATAAAATAACTGAAATCTTGATGCCGTCCTTTAGGCACTTCACTACGTGCTTCTCTTCAGCTACAGCGATCCAGGGACATCATTAGATGGGTCTTTAACGGAGGAGGAGGAGGGATAACTGAAATCCCCCTCGGACGTTGCTGGTCTTGGTTCGGATTATCTTTTTCTACACGGGGGTTAAGAACTTGGACTAAGGACTGACACATTTTCATCTACCTCACAAATGACAGCGCGGTTTCAACCCTTGCGTAGAGTTACCCGCTTATCCCGTACACAAGACACCCGAGACTTGGCGTAATTGAGTTTAAGTGATACGTGCTACCACTGAGGTCGTCAAGCTCGGTTACGTGGTGGTGGTATCAGGTAGACTCCAGATGGCGCGCTTGTCTTACTGTGACGTACTTTACGCAAATGCATCCTGGGAAGAGTTTTTAAATGACAAATGAGTTGATCGGGAATGGCTGGCGACATAGTTTCTCCCTTGATTATCGTAGAGGAAGAGGGCATCGGCCAAATCACTGTTTCTCTTATGAATATAGGATGTAGCACACTTGTTGTGCTGGCCTGTAGACTCTAGTTTACCACCATACACAATTGCATTTGGAACATCCATTGCAAGAGGCGGGTGTGTCGCATCTCACGGAAATCTCTCTGGTCACATGTTCTCAAAACTAGCTAATCAATTAAATTTATTGTAACTTCAGTGAGAGGCAGATTAATATTTTGAATATTTTGAATATTATATGGTAAAAAATAAGCACGATGTTTGCACCCACAGCAATAAAGTCATTATGAGTTTTCACGTTGGCTATATAGTCATAACATCAACGGCAAGGACAAAAGAGAAATTAGACATGAACGAAGTACAGTATGAGGAGGAGAACAGCTTTGAGTGTTTGGGAACCATCCTTTACAAAGATGGCAGCCGCCCGCCAGACATCTGCGTAAGGATTGTAACAACGACAGAGCAATAGCCAGGATCTGGCGAAGTAGCAACACCCCGAGGTTTTGCTAGCAAGTAGAGACTATACGGGACCCTTGTAATTCCCATCCTGCTGTACCCATAGGTGTGAACACTGCTTGTCTTGGGGAGGATTCACGCATTTGTGAAAAGTAACTGAAGAGGCCGTTCCAAGTCTCGTTCAGGAGACGCAAAACCAGTGAGTTAGTACAGGGCACGGTCGCCACCCTTGCAGGACAGCAGGAATCTCTTCTCGCAACTATAAAAAGGTTCAAGCTTGTCTAGTTCGGCCATGTGACCTGGCACGAAAAAGTCTATCCTTCCGAGTACCTTGGACAGGGGTCGACACTGAGGCCGAGAACTAGCTTGCAAACTTGAAGGAGTGGACTGGTCGTTGCACCACCCCTCAAGACTGGACTGTGAGGAGCCGTGTGTCTGTCCAGTTGTTCTCCCCGACACCCAGTACTAACGGACCAGCACGGGCGCTCATCAGTTGGTACCAGTCTGTATGATGTACGCTGGACCAAAATGAGACGACAAAGAAACGTTGAAAATATATTACTCCTGAAAATACAAGACACCTAGTAAGTAATGCTAATTATCTGTTAAGACCTCGGAATTAGTTCAGAGGTGACGCTCTTTGGTCAACACAGTACCGACGATACAATTATCTGGTTTTTGTCAGGGAGAATATGATCCGCGATGTTTTGGGAAGTCAGACATTAGGAAAAAAAGAGATATAAGGAAGCAAAATGAGAAAGAGAGAAAGAGGGGGGGTAGGTACCACCTTAATTTATGCACCTTGCCCTAGTCTGGTGATTTCCTTCAGTGGTTACTACAGCTTTAGCCACTTCAACATGTGTGCAGCTAGCAGAACGTTTGACGGTGACCCACCCCCTGAAGGCACAATCCACTACCAGCGCAGTTTGTGCAGGGTGCGCAAGATCGTGGCTGATGCATCCCACCCAAATAGTGGCCTTTTTCGTCACGTACCCTCTGGGGTCATGTATAGACATTCCACCTGAGAAACAGTTTCTTCGCCAACGCCTCCTTGAGCTCCAATACGGCAAAGACCACGGATGTATATCTCTGCTTGACTGCTTGCAGGCGAAATTTTCCCCCGCGTTAACTTCTAGAACGAGGTATAAATTACAAAGTACAAATTCGCTTCCGGTTGAACTATCAAGAATATGAAGAGCAGACGACGCAAAAGCTCAAGCTTTACAGTCTTTTGTGTTTTAAGTTCAACGGCTTCAAGTCGTGGGACGTGGACCTTTGCCAAAAAGGAAAAAGTAACAAATTTACTACAAGTCTATTGTGGACTAAGAATGGTTCCGGGAATTAAACTGTCAACCTTCAACTTCACGAGAGGCTGAGTTGGTCTTGGAAAACAGGCAGCAGTCCAGAGATATACGTATGTGCGTATAGACACTAGTTACGAGTGTCATTGGTCTGTGTTAAGATTGAATGTCTGTGGGGGGTGTGGATGTGTACCTGTGGGTGGAAGAGTAATTCGTTGGGAGTATATGTAATAGTGCGAGTGGTGGCGTCTGTGTGTAGATATGTGACTGGTATTTGTCAAGTACCTGGTGGCCATCACCAAGACATTTTATTGTGCAATGTAAGCAAATAAATGAGATCCTTGTAGCTCCCACCAAGCAATAGGGCTTTACAAGTTTTGAATGTATCACTGTCTTTTCTTTTGGACTGGTAGAATGCATCTTCATTACACAGTACAGATCAAACAGATCCACAAAAATGCATGTGCATACATAGACACACAGTAAAAAACATATAATTATTTTTATTATCAATAAAATGCTAATAATGTACAAATTAACAAGAGAAACTTGTTTACAATAGTCAAGATTTGTGCAAACATTTCAAAAAGCTAACCACAAAAAATTAAACATTTGAGTAGTTTTAAGTCTCAAAAAAAAGATCATTCTTACTTTCATTTTCAATGCAACATTATCTTTATGCGGACAATTAAACTATTTAAATTTTATACAGATCTACAATAAGAATGATTAATTGATAATTACCATGTTTTGCAGGTTTCATGATTCATTAACTTCAGTTTAAGAGTTTACTGAACATTAAGAAACTCTTCTGTTACAAATATTAGTTTACTGAAGCTGATGAGGGCAAGTTTTGGATGTGTTTTACAAGATGCTACTGTCCACATCATTTTACCCTATCTGCATCATTTTCCCCTTATTTTCCATGAAAGTTCTATGCACGCTATATAATTAAAAAGAATAACAACAAATTAGACAGAGACCGTCGGGGAAGCAAAGAACAATGTGATTTTCTTTGGTACACAATGAAGGCTGTTTTCAATGTAGAGGACATAGATCTAATTATATTTTAGAAAAATCATTTGGTACTTCTACATGACAAATAAACCAAAAAGCAAGTAAAACCAGTTCATCTTGTATATGCTATCAGGTTGTTAGATACAATTTGTACTTATTCAAGAACTATCAGAGTACAAAGTTTTTTTCAAATACTCAATTTTTTTTAAGCAGAAGCACCACAGAAGACATTGTCATTTTGACATGACACAAGAGTTATCTTGAAAACTGGACTGTTTAATTTATACATGCTTATTATTTGCATGAACTGGATCAAACATTGAAATAGAGAAGTTCAACCACCACAGCAATAACACTGAACTATAACTTACATAAAATCAATGTGCCCACTTCCAGGCATTTAGTAAAATTAAACAAAGACAAATGCATCAAGGTGCATAGAGCAGGAGAAGCCTGGTGTATCTCTTTACTTATCAACATCATTTTGCTCACATGACTGTTGCTATGCAAAAAGACAAGCATCTTGTTCTTGCGGTCCTTTTCTGACAAAGCAGCTTTCACCAATCTTGCAATCACTAGTGGAAGACTTGATAATTATATAGTTAATCATTTATACATAAGACAATTTCTAATTATGATAATTTCTTCTTGATTAGGTATTCATAACAAAACATCCTAATGACAATTTACTAACACTTTTTCACAGTTAAAAACTTTCCCCCCAAAAACATCTCACTTTGAGCATTAACTTCTCTTCACTTGTTCATTTTTTTATAGGATGCAGTTCCGATTCTTCCCTTACATATGAACTTTCTATAGCATGTAGTTCATTTTTCCAATTTTATGAGTAATGGCTTGCATTTTAACACAAAATGATCACTTTTAATAAAAACCACTTTCAGTTGTTGCCTGTTAGAAATAGCATGCATCATATATATGCTGAATATCAAGATTTTCTACCACTTTATAGGCCACATCCAAGTGTTACATCTTCAATGTGTTCAAGTATTTCCAACTTATTATAGTTGACATCAGCCTTTTTGTTTTAAAACAACCCCCAGTCTCTTAGTTTAACCAAGTTTTCACTGCTCCAAATCTGCAGTTATTCACCTTGAAGTCATGTTTCAAAGTGAGTGAAAAAAGCAATCATAAAAAAAGATACCAACCCACAAGACAAAAGATGGAAGGTGTGGGGTAAAAAAGGGAAGGCAAATAGAGGAAGCTCCGGAGTTGCTTGATACTTGTATACTCAACAAAAACAACTTTTGCATGCTTTTACATTTCACCTTCACCAGAAAATTACTGGACACCTCTAACACATCATATCAAACTTCTTAAATGAAATTTCAAGAGTCACAATTAACATTGTATATCATTGGCCTGATATGATTTCTGCTTATATGCTAATTGAAAATGTGTTTTCATCTTGAAAACTTGGTATTACAACACACAGAGGCAAGAAAGAAAGACTCTCTTAGGGTCCAGAAGATGAGAACAGTTGTGATTTTTTTAATAGGACTAGATGCAGATAATGACACAATATCACGTCTGTCCTATTGTCTCTATTTAATAAGACAAAGATGTGGATGCTCAGCCACCCAAATGACATTTTACTTTCATTCAAGACTGAAACTTTCAAAGCGCAAAAAAGATTTTGTGACAGTTTGATGCTATGGTGTGACTGGGTGCCTAGAAAGAGCCATATTTAGATATTAGAATGATTATCAAATAAATGGCTCTTTATGTAAAAAGATTAGAATTCCTTGACTATGAGATTGAGTCAGCAAAAATAAAAGACATACAGATAGCAAGTCAATATCACAAATCCTCATGTGATAAAATATTCTCTGAATTCATTTATATACAGTAAGTGAAAAATTTACACAGTCATTTTAATTCTAGTCAAATTAGGCATGAACAATTGCATAGTAATGCATTTATTCAGCTAATATTTCCTTTAACACCACAAACACATACAATAACTTGTAAGTGTGGTTCTCAAGGATGAAAAGTTGGAAACCAAACAGCAACATTATAAACTTCTAGAATATGTCACCTTTGATAAAACGTTGTCACAACCTATTTCATCATGTTAACCACCACCATTCTTTCTTCTAATTTAAACATTCAGCATCAAATATAGATGTGGAGAAAAACGCACAGAAGATTTGACAGCATCAAAAGTATGTAAAAAGACCGTTTTTAAAGATATACAAGAAATGTAAAATGCCATGTGAAATAAACTGGCCCAATTCAGTGAAATATATCTTTGCTATGCTCACTATTGAGATTACTCCCTTAACATCTGGTAAGGCTTTTAAAACAGAGAAATCTAAAATTATAATTGATGTAACTTTTCTCACCAGTCTGTAAGTTGCTAAAATATTTAACTACAGACAATTTTTTAATGAAATTTGTACAATTTAACAACAAATAAATCTCAAAGCATGCGCCTATAGCAGAAACTAACTCAACACTGTCTTAAAGGCAAAATGAAAAGATGTACAAGCCTGCTGAATACAAAGCAATGTCACATAATACTGTCCTCTTCTATTTAAAAATTTCTGCGTTTAAAATGCTTAAGTTTTTCAGATTCAAAGAGATGGCGTTGTGTACCAATTAAAAAACAATAATCTAATAAAGAAGGTGCTGCCATCTCTGTCTTCAAGCCCAGACAGTGCCAGCAAATGCCACCTACTGCTCCTGATCTACAAACAGTGTGTAGGGAGTGCTCCAGATAGTTAGGCGATGTTGCATGTTTTTCAAAACTGCAGCAGCATTGCTTGCTTCAATGCCATGAAAAATGAATGCAACAAGCAAGACAGCACAGCCAAACACTGCGGTGTAGAAAGAGTAACCAATGTAGGCCTCACTGTTGTATGAGTCAGTGATGGTGAAGACATCCTTGTAGTGCAGACCAAACATCAAAAGAGCTGCAAACGCTGACATCACTGCAACAGAATCATTGTTAAATCTAACAAGTATACAGTATAACTTCATCAGGTAAAGTCTTGGCCCTTTAAGGGAGTGAGAGCAAGAGAGGAAGAGTGTACAAGAAAACAAACGCACAAAAAAATTTGCATTGTTTTACACCACGTGACCTTGGAACAATGCAGGAACTGAGCACAACTCTTGACAAATATGAAACTGAATATGTTAATAAAAATAAAACAGTTTGCACAGACAATAGCATCAGCAGACAATGGCCAATAAGCAGGCACTTATAAAGCACTCATGCAGATACTTGCATAATAATTAATATTATAGTGTTTTAACATGGTAAGAAAGATATATGGCAAAAAAGGAGCGATGAATTGTTAAGCAAGCCAATCATAGTAAGGGCTGATGGATAAGTTAAGTATTTGCATTTACAGGTTTTAAATATTAATTTTAATCTGACAAGAGTGGTGCATTTTATCATCTTAAGCATTTCAGGGGAAAAAGGGGGATCCCAAATCTGAGCAGGGAGGGAAAGTATGTCACCTCCTTTGCATAAACTTGTGTACTACACATGAACGTATATAAAAGTGCACCTGCTTGATCTTTTGTCATGCAATCTTTGTACTTTTTCTACATATAATTTTACTTTTACACCAGTACCTTCTTCCTGTACTGGCATAAAAATGCACACACAAAAAACTCATTACCTACATATACCTACATAATCACTATAGTTTTTCTAAATATAATATACTTTACACATAAAATTTACTAAGATACAGATAAACTTGGATTAAATAAAATTACTGAAAATGAATACTTACAAGCGATAAAGTTGATCACAGAGATGACCTTAAAACTCCCTTTGTCAAAGAAGCGAATGAGAACCAGCATATCCAGAACAGCAGTCAGCAGTGTGCCCACAACCGCCACAAGATAAGTTGCCTGGGTTGCACGGAACCAGCCTAAAGAGAGGAGAAGGAAGGAAACATAAACCCTCTGTATGTTCTCTTTATTCCTTTAAGTATTGTACAGAGATTAAAATAGTGATTGGGGTTGGGGGACAAAGAACAGCAGTTAGGAACAGGACAGAACACATATTCCAACCTGTCTAGTTTGTTTTCTCTATAAAGAAAATGGCAAAATCCTGCTAATGGTCATTACTATCTGCTCACATCCACGTATAGAGGGAGAGTGTCTGCGCATAAAAATAAACAGAACTTTCAACTCACTGGATCTCTACTATTTACTGGATACTTCTGTTACTACCTTAATGTGGAGAGACCAAAGGTCTTATCTAGACTATAATTGTGATCTGGGTCCACAATTAAGTGAACTGCGCAACTATTAATCATAATAATAATGAAGTTGATTTGTATAGTGTTTTTCCCACCATTAAATGGAGGTTCAAAGCGCTTTACTATGAAGAAAAACACACAAACATAATAATAATGGATGCTGATCTAAAAAAAAGAGAAGTATTAAGAAAACTGAAGTGGAAAATATTAGGAACATCTGTTACAGATTACTCTATTAATAACAAACAAAATGTGGTGTCTACCATTTTAAATACTATGCAATACTCATGTTATAATAATTATTATATTACTGTGTAATACTCTATAATATGATAGATCTTTATATACTCCATTTTGTTTCGCATTTTACAGTTTTCATCAAGACTAATTTTTTTTAAACTATACTTCAACAGATTTGAGATAAACACAATCAACTCTATTCTTATGCACTCACACCCCACCCATCACCAACAAGTAAAATGTGTTGTGCTCTCTAAACATTTATAGCAAAAGACTGTTTGCAACATCATCTAATGGAAGGAACAGAATTAAGAACACACCATAAAATTTATTTTTCCTAATGAATTTATAGTCTGCTTTGTTGTGAGATTCATATCTTTTGACTCATTCTAATGGTTTCATGCATGTCTAAACCCTGTGGCTGTACTTTAATCTTTAATACTTTAAAATTTTGTTCACGCAAATATTGCAGACATGAAACATGTTAAAAATAAGTTTTTATGCCAGGCATTTCAAAAAAAAAAAAAAAAAGCCATCTCTGTTGTACCACAGAGGAAACGGACTCTAGCAAAAAGCTTAGAAATTTCCTACCACCATCTATCTTTTTGTATGAAAATGATGACAACAGTTAAACGATGAGGTGCCATCCTGCAAAAGGCTGGTACCTCTTAAATACAATATTATAGTTAGTTTTCATCACCATGAATTAATGTTCATTTATTTCTGGTAAATTCTACTTGATGTGTTACTATTTAAGACTACTGCTTGGGGGAATACACTATCAGAGGGTGACAGTTTCTGTTAATCCTGTGTGACTTCTTTAGCAGAATAATAATGAACATACCTCATTTCGTTTGGAGTTTAACAGTGTTACTGCCTTTAAGCATCTACACGGTGTTATTAACACTATCATAAGTTTATACTTCTTGGATAATAAGAGAAGCAGGGATCCTAGAGCACCACTAATGAATCTGATAATAACACAAATAAAGACAAGTTGAACAAAGGTGTAAAGTTTCACTGGACTTACCAACTTCCTGCACATCTACAATGGAGCTAATTTCGTGCATACCCCCACAGCTGGATGTTCTGACGTCGCAATGTATGAACAGACCTATGTCTATCTTATGTTGTTGTCCATCGGCATTGACCCAGTGTGGGCTCGCTATTGAAACGATGTTCAGCAGTAACGCCACCACCGAACAGATGAACCCACGCAAAGCACACATCGAGGAAGTGGCCATTTTAGTGACTTTACAAACAGCCTTTAGCTAGAACTAGTACAAGTACTAGAGAGAATGCTGGTACTACGCAGTCCAACGCACTTCACTGGACTGGAACAGAGCGAGCTCTCTCGGGTTAGTTTAGTAGTTACTTGACACAAACAAACTGTTTCACGGCACCTCGTGTACTCAAAGATACAGATTGTCTAAATCTTTAGTTCACGTTTCCTGTCTTCGAGTTGTTTTCAAAAATGAATCCGACAGTTAACAGAAATTGAAACTTTTTTTATCCGTAAGCACAATGTTATCATCCCCGTGCCTCTGTATGTATCGAGGAGGGTCGCCGGAGGTTATCTGGGGAAAACGGCCGAATCACGTGCTGTGACGTCATGGGTAGCGTATAAAGGTAGGACATAATACCATTATTTTCGGATAACACAAGTTTATTCATTTCTAGAACGCTCAGTCAGGTAGACTTTTCCTGGGTCGGCAGGATTTGACGACTTCAACTAAAGATAATTTCTCATAGACCACTCGATCCAGTACCCCAGCTGTACAGCTCTTTAATTTTTTTTTTTTACTAAAGTGCTATAAAAACACTAAATTCATAAAACTATGGATTCTCCCATCCTGTGAAAACGCACCTTGTATCTTCTCAAACATATACACACGAGCACTTGTACCCGTATACAGTATATAGTTTTATTCGAATGTCTAAACATAATTATTGTGATTACGTCGAAGGTATACTGGTCCTGTCACCTGATGCTCTGTTTTCGACCTGAATGAATTGTTTACCAAAAAAAAAGAAAAAGAAAAAAAAAGAGGAATAGAAGTGTGTGTGTGTGTGTGTTTAGGTATACCTGACTATGCTAATTGCTGCGTGCATAGACTTCAGTGTCTATGCTGCGTGGTCAAGAGCCCGCGTCTATGAATGGTACTACAGTGTGGTTTTATTTCTCCAAAAACTTAATATTGTAATAATGTCCATTAAAAAAAATCCAGTATGCAGAATAATAGATTTTTTAATTTGTATCGGCAAAAACAGAGTGTAAAATACTGGTGAAAGTTGGGAATTTCAGGAAGGTTATCGATCAAAAAAATTAATATTTCTTTTCTGTGCACGTGTGTAAGAGAAAGGTTATCTCTCAGAAGCAGTTGAGGAAGATGGTTCTCTCACCCAATGACATGGAAGAACATTAGTCTTATCTCTGTATCTTCGGATCAGTGTGTGCCAACGGCATTTAGGCACCAGTTGAGAAAGGTACATTGAGATCAGAAGAGATGGTCGTTTTTTTAGTACCAATTATAACGTTACATTGTGCCCTCAAGACAAATGATCCCTCTCACCCAGGAGAAAAATTTGGTAATGACTGCAAGGGAAGTATCTGATTATGTAAATTAGATATTAAATGTTAATTTTGTACACTGACATTATGGTCTTGTAACTTGTGCTTTGGATTGACACTTTTTTTTTAGAAACAACTAAAGATCTAGACTTGAAGTGCATAAAAGCACTGAACATTAATCAAATTGGGTCTAAGAATTTTAAAGGAACATTGATCTTTTGTTTGTTAGTGGAAGTTTTGTCCAAACTTTTACTGTAGGCCAGTGTAGGGTGAAGACAACTATAGTAAAACATATTTTTTATTGTGTTAGCGTACATGAATCATTTAAGTTTCTTATGATAAAATGGAATCAACAATGGTTTTGAAACTTTATTTCTTTGTGAAGAAATGTAATTTTTATGCAAGTCTAAAATGAAATCATGCCACTGGAAATAAACAGCAAGGACGGAACTGTTTCTTTTACAGTTCTTTTTCCAAGGTGTTATTTTAACCCACTTTTCTGTTTGGGATTTAGGTACTAAAAAAAGAAAAACAACCCAAAACCAATTAATGAAAGGCAACATTGCTGAACCCTCTTAGCTTGACATAAAAATGTAACATTACAATGACTGGCTTATAACTGTGAAGGCGACAGTGAGTGAAGTTTGTTTTTTATTATTGCTGCTCTGAGATAAACATTAGACCAAGAAACCTACACATTTTGGAAAAGAGAGAACTTGAAATTTGCAATAAAAGTAATGAAAATTGCCTTGCCTGTGTTGTCCGGCAAAGCCACAATCGTGGCCCATCGTGCAAAGAGAGTTAAAAGATATGAAACTTCAAAAAAAAAAAAAAAGCATGTTTAGATTAATGTGCAGAGTTGTCTCATTTACAATACACTACTCTTGAAACATAGGTACTAAGGCTCAACCGAAGAAGGAAATAGGAAATGAATAAAATCTTTTATTTGACATTTCAAGGTTAGATTATAAAAATAAAGGTAAATGTTGTGGAGTACAACAACATATTTACAGTGACAATTACAAATTCAGTTTTCAAGATTAGATAAAAATTCACTCCCTTATGATAACATATATACAAAATTTAACTATGCTCATATACCCTATGACTATCAAAATTTGGAATGTATTAGATAATGTATCAATCTTACCACCAAAGCAAGTGCAACAAAATATTTCATACTGAGGTTACTAAATAATTATCTTTGAATATTTTCAAAAATCTTTGTTGATGTCAAATATTCTTAGCACTTATCCCATGTGGAATGTATAATGCAACATCAATGATCACTTAATTTTAATCTAATTTTTTTTTTATTAGCTTTTAAAACAGTATACCTTCCATTACAACCCAAAATGTTTTGTAATAAAAGAAACATTCAAATGCAACACAAATATGGAAAAGAGAACGTGACTGGAGGAACTGTGAGAAGGAAAGAAACAAAATGAAATGTGGCATCACGCCATAATAAATCAGTCATTGTAGTTTAAAAACACTTTGCAGATATTTTAGAGTTTTTTGTTGAATAGATACTTCAAACCTGGCTAAACATAACTGTTCTTTCCCTTAAGCATCATCCTTACTATGGGCAAAATCATGACTACTTTTACACTAATTTCAAATTAAGTGTTTTGTTATAAAAAATATATATTGTCTTAAGCAGCTCAAAAAGTTACAATGCACAATGTACAGCTATGTATGAATACAAAGAAGCATCTATTAGAAATGAATACAACTCTGTCAGAATGTATTAAAAGTACTTCTAGCATAAGATTTCTTCCTTTTAAAATGTACAGTGAAAGATTACTGTGTTATTCAAAAACATAAACAACACCTGTTCCCTATACACCAACAAAACTAATATTTGTAAAGGAGTGTAATATTGACGTGTCTTCTCAAGTATAAAATCTATTGATCATTTCATCATGAAGCCTTTGGCAAAGATCTTGACAATAGAAACCAGATGCAATTCTTACCAGGTAGTTCCTAGGAAAATTAATAACTCATTTTCAAATTAAATAAAAAAAATGGTAAAAGAAGCTTGGACATTCATTTTGTATGAGGGCATCATTATAAATGCAAAGTATGCTTTATATTATAGTCTTCAGCATTGGAGAAAAGCTTTCAACTGTTGTTCAAATGATGCACAAGATACCCATACAAGAGTGGAGAGGAAACTTTTTTTTACAGATTAATTTCACGTGGCCCATAAGATCCACTCTGAGAGCTTGCACCACTGACAGAAGGCGGAGGGCGATAGATAGCTTGTGGGCCCTTTTGAAATGATGGTTTCGCAACTGATGCATATGCAGGCTTCAGTGAATATGATGTCATTCCTGTACGAGCAGGTGGAGAAAAGATGAACTCTGTTGGTTCCTTTTCATTCTCAAGGACATTTCGTTTTTCCCGAAGCTGTTGGTAACGGATGTCTCCAATGGTGTTGCACACTTTCAACCCCTCAATCCAAAGCAAGACGGCACCAGCAACTGACAAAGCTGCTCCAAAGATGGCGATGTAGAATGACCAGTTTGCTTCAATCTGTTGTTCAAACAATAGTGAAAGCATACATAAGCAAAATGACTGAAATCAATTAACATGAAATACACAAAATAACATTTTGTGCAAAGAAAAGATATAAATGCTTTATAGTTTGTTTATATGCTTTATAGGTTTATAGCTTTAAATGCTTTTAGTTGATAGCATTTACATCAGATTAAATAATTTTATTGTCTTGTATTTTTTTTCAACAGTGAATTAGCAGAATTTATAGTGTGGTTTTAGTCTTGAGGGAAAAAAAGATAATAGTTTGGTTCATTGATTTTCTCCAGGCCATCTTTATTTTAATGTTTATTTTACCCATTTAAGGATTTTACCAGTGGCTTTAAACACACTGAGAAAGTCACCATGAGAAAAAGTTTTGAGTGCAGGTGCTAGAGAGGGATGATGGCAGCTAGCAGCAGTGCCATGTTGAGATTGGTCCAAAAGCACAATGAATTTGGACATGTTAGGCAAAGGGATGTCACCTGTGTGACAATAGGCATTCTTGCTAGTTAATTATAAATCCCAAAGCCTGAGTGAAAAATTGTTGCAAGATACGCAATGCAAACCTTTAATCACCAAAGTTCTCGCCTAGATTTTAGTAAGAGGCCAACACATCATTAGCATATGCTTAACTCAAAGCACAGCATACTTAGGGGATTATCTGTTCTTAAGAGACATCACATTTTTTTCAATTTTATTTTTAAAGTCAATAACATAATAATGCACATTACGATAATAGTATATAACTATATAAAAAATTTCTCACTAAACTCTTGCATTTAAATAATTTACGAAGAAAAACTCTTGCCTTAAATTCTTTTGACCTCCTTTTCTTTTGTTTTCTAATTATATTGAATGCGAAAAAACTGGTCTCACAGTCCCAGTAGTGATGAGGGTTAAGGTAGTCTAACATGTTACCATACTTACAATCTTTATCATATTTACACCATCAGCTTTGAGCTGATTGTTGCTATATCTTTAGAAGAAATATAATTACTTTTATCTTCATGTTATGCATTACATCATCAGTTTCATCAACATGTAGAATACAAACGCATTCCTCTAAAATAACTTTAATAAATTCTTTCCAATCAAAAAAAAAAAAGTCCCTGATAATTATAATACAGAAAACACTTAGCAGATAGAACTTAATGAACAAACAGCTGACAAGAACCTGTGGAGTAGTGTGCTGATTGAAGCGAACATAATTATTAAAAAATGGGAGATTTCTCCAGACAAGGTTGTCCCTGTAGGTGCAGCCACTTTCACTTGCTTCACATACTGCATTGTTGCTTAATACAATTGTAAGGATGCTGAAGATCACCATCAGAGTTTGTCCTAGGGCTGCAAGAACAAGAATCAGTATCACATTTCAGAAAATTATTCTAGTTGGGGATGACCTTCTGTTGTCTCATCTGCCCCGATGTTTTTGTTTTCATACCTCAACTTTTGACTACTTTCATAGAGAGTGTGATCTCTTCCTATGAAAATAATAACATTTACAGTAATCCAGCTTCTTTTCTTGAGGTGCCTTGTAAGTATAAAGATAAAATGTGCCTTCCAGACTTCAGCATACTTAATTCTGGAAATAATTTTGGAAGTGTTAACTGTCAAATATTTTTCTTCAATAAAATCTGTAGAGTTTTTTTCTTAATATAAACCTGAGAGTATTATGCTTAAAACAAGGCAGATTCAGAGGGAAAGGGACAGACATGCCCCGTAATAAGTTGACAGTTTCAAACTACTGCTAACACCCATTCTTGCAATTATGGGCACTTTGACAAATTTATCATACAATTTTGAGCTTGGGGACAGATAGGTGCACATCGATATTAAATGGCATGTATTATTATCATTATTTTTGTAGTCACTGTAATTTTGTTGGTAAGCTTATTTCTTATTTTTGTCCCATTACAAATACACATATACACAACATTTACCAGAAATAATGGAAAGAGCTGCCAGGAACATGACCCCTGTCACAGAGCTGTACTTGCGAAAGGCCAGGATGGTAGCGCCAGCAAATGTGCAAAAAACTCCACACAAACTGATCATTTCCATCACTTGAGCAACTTTGGTTACAGCTGTTAAAAAACAAAATAAAAACTATCTCTGTAGAGACTTTTAATGCTCTGCTATAGCGAAATACTGCTCACAAAAGGCATATCTTTATCATATTCGCTTTAATAAAACACCAAGAAGACACATCGAAGCACGTTTTCAAACCTTAATTCAAGCACATTAAAAGAATACTGCTTACGTGGGATGACAACTCTGTTCGACGATTTCTCAAGAAGAATCAAACTGACATACTCTTTTTCGTCGTAGAAAAATATGCCAGCGCTCGCGATGGTATTCCATAGACCTTCCGTACCAAAAGTCGAGTCCAATTTGTTGAACTTGAGTATGAACCAAAAAGGTAAGAAAGCACAAACGAAAGCAATAACAAAGGCAAGTCCCAAAAGGAAGGCTGCTATCGCAAGAATTTTGGACTGCATAAAATATTTTAAAGTACAACCCTTTCCGCAATAAGGCGGGTAGACGATGGGTGCAATAGGCAGCTGAGGGCGAAAAGACGCCCCACTGTACCCTGCCACGGAGAATCCGGACAACGAGGCCGATGATGGTCCCACCATTGTTGAGTTTGCCTTCAAACTTCAACTTTCTAAAAATAAAGCCAAACGGCACAGCTGCACTTATAAGGCCAAAAACAACTTCTGCCACAAAGTACCTGACGTAATCGCGAAACTGAATCAACCAGTAAACCACCAAAGACTGCGTAAAATGTCTACCTGAGAGCCATCATAAATGCGGAAATGCTTTTCTCTACCTGTCTACAGGTGAGGCGACGAGGTCAACAAGGGTCTCTACTCTTCGGTGTGCTTAGTGAAGAATTACATCCCCTGCTGGCTTTCTTTCTTTTTTTTTTCTTTTTTTCTATTCCCCTGATCAGTTTTGCTCACTCAGCCTCTTTCCATCTTAATCGACTAATCGAAAACAGAAAAAACATAAGCTACTTTAACTACATCACCCATCAAAAAATAATTTCCCGAATCTCGTCAGGCCTTCAAAGATGTTAAAAACTCAATCACTTCCGACCTCTGCTTTAGGGGCCCCCGGTAGTGTAGTGGTTAAAACACTCGCTTGTCACCACTGCAGTGAGCGGCTCAGAGTTCAGATCTCGTCTCGGGACACTCTCTGTATGTGACACCTGTTCGCAGGGCTGGGTGGCGGGGTTTTCTCCGGGTACTCCGGTTTCCTCCCCCTCCCTTTCCCCCCATAGTGCGAAATCACCGCAAGGTGGAAGCACTTTACAACTAAATAAACAACAACAACAACACCTCTGCTTTAGTAGGAAAATATGCTTCCACCTAGAGGCAATTTTCACCCTATGAGGGAGAACGAGGGGGGAAGAAATAGGAGTACCTGGAGAAAATCAAGTGTTACATACAGAGTTTACCGAGACATAGAGCCTTTCACTGCAGTGGTGACAAGAAACTGCACTATTGGGGGTGGTAACATGATATGATGGCCCAAAGATGATCGTGGACCTCACACGATTTTGATAATAACGGTGATCATTCATTTTAACACTTCAGCTTGCCGCTGAAATATATTTCTTTACATCTCTTATATTTACTTTTAAAAATAAAAATCTTGACAAGCAGAAAGGAAGAGTATATAGAGCCGGGGGATGTGTGTGTGTGATAGGGGGATGTGTGTGAGAGAGAAAGAGAGCGGAGAGAGAGAGAGGAGGAAGGGTGCTAGCTGGCACCAACACAATTTTTTCTTACTTCCTGACATTCACCGGGCAACGCCGGATATCTCGGCTGGTAACTTCTTATTTTGTCAACGAGGAGAGCCAGAGTTTACCCTTCAATGCCTGTCTCTGTTCGGGTAGGCGATGCTGATGTTCCTTTTGTTACTTCAACACGTTACATAATGTCTGCTGACATGTCTCTTGATAAGCATGTTTCTTACATCTGTCGTTCTGCATACTATGAACTCCGGAAGATCAGCTCAATTCGCTATGCTCTGTCTATCTCAACCACCAAAATTTTCATCTGCTCTTGTCTGAACTAGAGTTACTAGTGTAGCGGGCGCGCTAGGCAGCTTGTGCCGCTGAGAGTGCTTTCTTCCCTCTACCCTAGTTTTCAAACTTACTGTGGTACGCGTACCACTACTGGTACGCGAAGGTATGACGGGTGGTACGCGAGCACAATGTGCCAATACAGTATAAAAGAACGCATATCTATATTTTACGGAGACTGTATATGTTCACTGTAATTGCTGCGGGTGGAGCAAAGGCAGGAATGTCTTAGCGTCATGATACTAAGCCATTAAGAGGGCGTCAAGAATATTGGGAACCAGACCCTTGTAATCCTAACTGACAGCACTCTGCATATATACTTTCTCCGTTTACCAGCGGGTAGGTGCGTGGGGTCTGCGGGTGTTGTGACCGCCGGGTCACCAACAGTTAAAAGTTTGTCAGATGCGGAGACAAGTCTACTTATTTATACACATAACAAGATGCATAATATACAAATTTAATGAAAGATATATCATGATATATTAACAATTAACTAACTACTGACTAAATCATATACTAAACACCGGCGAACCATAGACTCAGTCCTAGACTAGTATATATATATATTCGCAGAGGGTAGGGTTGGGAGGTGGTCCTCGGTTAATTCGAATTTTTGAAAGTGGTACTCGTCTGGAAAAGTTTGAAAACCTCTGCTCTACCCTGCATCCCCTTCCACCCCCATGCTTGGTCGCGCGAGCAGAGTATAGCGAGGCAGACAGACAACACAACGGGTGACGTAGCACCCAGCAACTTAAATAGCAGGAAAAAGTCGGTTCCTGCACTTGTTTACTGAAAGGCGACTGGTCCTGCTTGGAAGAGCAGTAAAAGCAAGCCCACCCTGAGTACAAGAGAGGCACTTGCCGAAGGTGTTATGGTCCTGCTGGAAAGCGACTCTCGTCACTCAAACCCCTCTTTCCCCACTCCAGGGAGTTAGGTGCTAGGATTTATTAAGTTAGGTAGGTTAGTTAGAATAGGAATAATAGTAGTTGTAGGTGTAAATACTGTAAATGAAATTTATGTCTTTGAACTTATTCACCTGTGTCTTACTTAGTCCGCACGTATGCTAGGGTGGGGGGTTGGTGTTTTACGCCGAGCCAGCAGCTAAGACCATATCACGGCAAGGCAGCCAGCTCTGTAAACAGATGCCACATGCAGAGAAAGAACAGTGTGCCTGAGACGAGAGTTGAACCCAGGACATCCAACCCTCACTGTATTGGTGACAGGCGCTAACCGTTGCACTACCGGACCGCCCCGCACGTATGCTATAGCGTGATGTACGTGTACGTGTGTCCTCGTGAGAATCACTAGAGCGAAAGGAATTGTGTCATCCGTAATTGTGATACAGCAGAACACACACGAAGATCCGTAAAGCTGAGCGATACACCAGAGAAACACACTTTTTGTTTAGGAAAAAGCAGGGTCTTTTGTGGACTCCAAGGTCGCTAAGTGCGGGTGTATAGTAGATGGAAAAAAGAACACAACGCGAGGTAGTACATTAGATAACGCACCCGACTAACGAGAGCTAGAATTTTAGCAAACAATTCTCCTTGCGAACTTCCGTCCTCTTCCCTGGAAACCTAAAGAGGAACGGATCGACTGATTTGGCGCTAGGGCCGTGTAGTGTCTTCAGTCCGGCTACACTAGACTACTGTAACTCTCTTCTTGCTGGCTGTCCACAGTACCTCATTGCTTCAGAAAGTCCAGAACTCAGCTGCTCGTCTCATTTTCCGGACTCGCAAATTTTAACATATCACACGACTTCTCCACTCTCTTCATTGGTAACCAATTAAAACTAAAAAAGACTACCAGCTTTCAAGTCTATGCTATGGTTCCTCCCCCAACTACTTTACTGAAATCTTGTCTGTCCACACTCCTGCTCGAGACCTTCGCTCCTCATCAGACTCCCGCATTCTTTCCCGCACTCAAATTGTAATAATATTGACTCTGCATATAAAGCTGGCCTACTGTACTGTCATTTAACTAGCTGCTTGATAAAATCTGACCAGCTGCATTATTATTCATAAGTAACGTAGGGCCATTAGATAACTTTTTCAATAGACGGATTATCACAAAGTGTCATGTCACAGATTGCAAGAGAGATGTTCACACAAGAGAAGCACGGTCGCCCACAGCTTTAATAATATATACTAACAATAAATATAAGGCATGGAACACGTGATGTATCAAGTACCTCGCACTTCTAATTTGATTCAGCGTCACTGCAACCGGAGACAGACTTGTGAAGACTTTGGTGATCCATGGATGAAGTGGACAAGTCAGCGTGGTGAGCTATGCTCAGGTAGGTCCTCGGTCATCAGTTATTATCCGAAGATTTATTTTAATTCACCCGTGCTCTCGATGCACATCTTTGTTGTCCATGTTTCCAGTCTCTTCATGCGACTAAACATCCGGGAGATTCAGAGACACGCAAAACAAGCTCAGACAAATTGGGACAAGGCCATGAACAATACGACAGCAATGCAAGGTGATCCTGAATTCGATGCCAGCCGGAATTGGCAGCCAGTGGAGATCGCGTAGAAGCGGTGTGGCATGGGCGGCCTTCCGCTTTACGCCTTACGGAATACAATGAGCTCTCTGGAGCTTGTCAAGCAGGCGGCCAGAAATATCTATGAACAGAGAGTTACAGTAGTCGAGCCTGAACAATACAAATGCCGACATAAGCTGCTTGGTGGAGGCAACAGAGAGATGTCTGATGCGGCTGATCCTGCGCAGTTCGAAAACGATGGATTTGCAAACCGGACATGATTCTGAAAGAACAATGGTGTGTCAGAAAAGAACTCCAAGATTTCTGACAGACTGAGAGAAAGTGATGGTATTATTATTATACGCTAGGTAATCAGACAAATTACACACCCATTGGCACTAACATTACAATAACAGCACTGCATTTTACGTTTGAGATCCATGTCTGGAAGCATCGTGAGAAGGTAGGACGAGTGGGTGGATGGTATCGAAGTGGGGGAGGGGGGGGAAGCTAAAGACACGACATTCGTTTTTCGTCGAAACTAGTTCCAAAGCCCTCACTGAAGAACATTTGAGGAAAGATTGACCCATACAAACTCTTTTTTCACAATCATCTCAATCAGTTCTTGGTGTGAGAACATCAAAGCCATAGTCATACAGTTTCTGAAGAGACTTCCTGAGCAGATCAAATAGCTGAAATGTTTCAAGTTTCTCAATCAGTTCTCTTTGGAAAAAGGGTTCAAAACTATAGTTTGGATTCCGAGCTATTTATAACCATACTTTAAAAACTAGTGATAGTTATGATATTGGTTGGTGCCGGTTAGTTTGGCTTATAGTTTTGAGGCCATTTGCAGAAATCATTTCTAATTTTAAACACGTTTAGGCCTTAAAGCTAATTAATTAATAATAATAAATGAAGATTTTTATAGAGCATATTCACACTCATAGAGACATGAACTAAATGGATAGAACACGAGGGACGGAAGAATAAACGACAGTACTGACGACAAACAGAAAAGAAAGAAAACACAAAAAAGGCACCAAGTAACAGGAACAGAGAATATAGTCATTCTATATGATGGGTAGAAAAGTAGCAAGAGCGGAAGGTGAGAGAGTAAGAAGAACTAACATTGTGTGGACCGTGTTAGGAGTAGTGCTCAAGGAAGAGGTGCGTTTTCAGTGCAGATCTGAAGGATTCAGTTGTAGGAAGGTGGCGGATATGGAAAGGGAGAGTTCCATTGTTTTGCTGTACAGTAGTCAAATATCCTGTGACCATATGTTGTTGTTCTGGTGATAGGAACAGTTAGGATACGGTCATCATAGTTGTCTGGTCGGAACGTAAGGGATGAGAAATTCAAAGAAATAGTCAGGACAGGAGCCTGCAAAGAAATTAAAACACAGCACAGACAGTTTGTACTGGATGCGAGAACGGACGGTGTAGATAATCAGTTTTATAGAAACACATTGCACAACACAATTTTAAACGTTATTAAAAGGAATTAGAAAACATAAATTGTTTCCAAAAATATAAAACTTTAAAAGCCAGACTTTCAGTCTCGTCAACACATCTTTCATATGCGTTTGTGCAACACATCTAAATGGCACAGAAGCGATTTTTTAACGTTTCTAAATTTGCTTCCTTACAACAGTTTAAAGATTTAGAAACGCGTTGTGCAGATAGCCCCAGAATGCGCTAATATTTCTTAACAAAGTCGACAACGACTAAACAAGATGCCAGTATAAGGTCTTTTGAATATTAAGAAAAAAAACATGTGCTTTGTTTGAGATACTATGATTGGCTTATTTTTGCACGGCCTGTTGACGCGGGCACGGACACCATGTTGTCTAGACCGCTATAAACCAGCTTATCTTTCCTCCCTATTCCTCCCCTTTTGTGCACAAGTGCACACGCGCGAGGCTGATTGAGAAATTGTGCAGCATCTTGCCTTACTAGTGCTCCATCGGTCCGTCCAGCCATTCATCGTTCACAAGATGTCTACTGCTGACAAATCAACGTCATTATTTGCTTACAACACAGGATGACGTGCTGAATCTGACGATACACGTGGCGTCATCACGCTAATTTGACATCACGAACCGGTCTAATCTTAACAGCCTACAAGTTAGAAACCATTGCCAGGGCCACGTCGACTCCAAGGTTTTATCAGTAGTTTCAAGTAAGTATTTCAAGAATATAGTTATCATATTGTCCACACTTTTTGCTTTAATGATAAATTTAGCAATTGTGCTTTAGCACTGACCCAGCGTCAAGTATACAAGTCGAGTCGAATAAATGAAGAGATATGTAAGCAGTTGTCGGTCCTATGTACCTCTTTCCGATGTGGTCTCGGAGGCTCAGTCTATAGTATAAAATTAGGAAATCTCCCAATGAACTGTCAGCAGCTCATGTTAAACATTGGAACGTTTTAAAAAAAATCAGAAAAACGTTGTAAGTGACCTTGTTTAAAGGTCATGTGTCCTTTTTTTTCAATTAGTCGGATCTTCAAAATCACAGCTATAATCTTTACAAGAAACTAAAATCAATTTGCTAAACCTTAAATTGAAAGTGTTGAGTTTGTTTAGAACAATAACAAAGGTAGAAAATTCGGTGTTAGTGATAGTGACCTTCGTCGCGTAATTAAGCGGTAAGTGGACCCAGATGGTGAAACTGATATCTGCATTTAAATCAAGGCGAGATAATGAAGAAGTGCGCTGGCAAGGTTGCCTGTTGGAATTTTGGGTCCGATGGGCATTCTTGAATACTGTGGTACCAATCGCAATTTCCCGTATTACAGTTTATGCGGTTTATGACTTTATTTCACAATTATGACATTTTAGGCAATGACAGCGTCGACGATAACAACGATGACGATGGTATAGATGGCGGGTGAAGGCTTTTGTAGCGAAGACTGCCCGCTCACGCCCAGGGTCTCCACACTTGAGACAGCTTGGAAACACATTCACCACTAGCAGACAATATACAAGAAACACCAAACATAACGATGTATAGTTTCGTAAATCAAAGAAATCGATACAAACATTTTTAAACGACGAATATGAAATGTGTGGCATATACCCGCCTCATCACATTTGCAAACACTTGACAATAGATAGTATATTGGACTGCATTTTAGGTATATGGTTATTATAGCTATAGATCACTATACTTGACAAATACAAGCGCATAAGCGTTTATTTTTCTTGCGGGACTTATTATGACAGAATGCACATCCAGACAATATAGAATGCATAGTTATTATACGCTAAATTTTATGCTTCTAATCAGGCACATTTTGACATCACATTTGGTTATGAAAGAAAAGTGTGACAGAGAAAGGGGTGTCAGATCGAATTTGGATCAGGTATATTAAAGAGGACTGTCACAGGGACCTGCTACAAAGGTCATATATATATATAGACATATATGTTTGTACGTGCTTGTGTCTGCAGTTATGATTTGGTAAATGATGAGTACATTATTGTGCGTGCGTGTCAAAGAGAAAGAGAGCAGTGCGAGAGTGGATAACGATAGCAGAATGATAGATGCTACACCTCACCCATTAACCTGACCAGATAAGAATGGTGTCACGTACCTCACAGGGAGCTGCACATATAATTCATCAAAAATTCATCCTCCCATAAATGTAGTTCTTTTCTATCATACATAATAACCATTACGTCTACCTTTGTAACCGAATATATCCTCATTTTGTTTAACCTTTCTGAATAAGGACATCACTATACAGGATGGTCCTTTTAAGCACCTTTTGTGTATGTGTTCTGGCATATCAACAAAGAATTTATACAGCACAACTCTCTAAACACAATTTTATTTAATAATAATAAATACAAAATTATTTTTTAAAGTTAGACATATCTCATACATTTAACCTTTTGTTAATTTTACAATTGCTTTTTGTTTACACAAATGTTTTTAACGAAAGGTTTAATTCAGCGATATTCCGATCTTGAATTTATTCTTTCCGTGAGTGTGACTGCACGATAAGGCCCACTTCTCCACGTCGAGCGCATGCTTCGCCAGGGAAGAATACTGACAATAGCATTCGAAGGAAGAGCAGCGTGGTAAATATCTACACGATACATATTTTGTTTGAAAGTTGGTTTCATATTATTTGTATTTGCATTACGTGTATTTTGCGAAGTTTTCAGAGACAGTCTTGCAAACCCAACCGGTTCTTGCAGGTTCAGAGATTTCTCTACTTCGTGCATTTTGGCATGGCCTTGACATTGTGTGAAACATATACGGCGTTTCCACTCGTTTCTTGTTGTGCACTCTTGCTGATTTAATAGTTTTTAAAGTAGACTACTTTTCACATATTCACTTAAACTTAAATGACCCCATTGCACTCATTGCCTCATGGAAACTCCGAAGTGAAAAGGGAGCTTAATCTGGGTCACGAGGCAGTCATTTTGTCTTCGTGTTGTCTACCTAAAGAGGCTTACCACGTAGCAGAAAAGCATAAGTGTTTACTTGAGGGGCAGGCGATATGATTTTTGACTCCATTTACTAATCTCAAAGAAATTTCATGTGTAAGAGACACTAAATCTTCTTTCTGTAGACTGACGTAGAATAGTAAGATTCCTGGCCAGACAAAGAAGTCAAAAGAAATCTAAGCACCGGCATTTTTGTTTTCTAAAACATACATACCACATCACAAATTCATTTGTGTATGCGTGTGGATTCTTTCTTTTCGTTTTTACAAAGTTTGTAGCAAGATGCTAGCAGTCGAAGCAACGTTAACATTCCTATCATATTTTTTTTCTCTTTCACCATCATTTGCTTTAAACTATAATGCTGATAATAAAACGTTCATAGATTCATAGAAACGTTCATTAGTAACCGTCGTCCTTTAAACGAAAAAAAGATCACATATAGGTTGTATTTCAGTGACAAGTTTATAGTTTCTAAAACACAACTTCTAAAACATAATACTGAACTTTATATGCAAATAAAAATTAAAAGAATAGTATTTAGCTTGTGGGATATTAGAATTGTTTAAAGGTTGATTAAACTAGTCACAGAAAGCAGACAAGACATCAGTATGTTGACTGTGTTTTATGGTTAAAAATGCACAATGCATTCCAAGAGTGAAAGATGACTTTCAAGGTATATTTGACTCTTTCACTGCTATTAAAGGATAAGTGTAATGCTTTTTTGGCAGAACTTTGATATGGGGTAAGATGTCATGTCATAGGCCAGTCTATGTTATTTTGTCAGAGGTTTGGGGTAGGGTTAAGGTTTGGGTTAGGTTTAGGTTTAGTTTACTGGGTACATTTGGGCAGTTGAGAGGAGCGAGCAGATGACAAATGCCGCGAGCCATTTTTTTTATGGCCGTCGCGTCTTACCCCTGTACCGCTTTTTTAAATGGTTACTGTTTCATAGCAGTTGATCAGGTTTAGTTTGTATATTTCAAGTTTAAGCAATTAACTTATAAAAATATATTTTTTTCATTATAATTAAAAATCCATCTTTCCCAATCTGTGTTTACCCACAGCAGTGGCTGATCAGTTGGACCTAATTTTAGTGGATTTTAGGATTTGAATATTAGATTTTTTTTCATTGAAAATTTTGCATTTATACATTATGTGCATCAGAAATCACAATTATTATGTCTTGAACAGATTTGCCAGCGTCTAGTAAGTCATCATTTCTGGAGGCATTCACCAGGTATTAGCCGTAAAACTGCCCTAAACCAGGATGGAAAACAACAACTCTTCAGCTGCTGATGCAGAGCCACAGCAGGGTAGTGAAGCACCACCCGCTAAATCTGCAGATATGTGCAAGACGGCCATTGATAGCAAAGGAGTAGGTAAGTGTGGTTGTATTAGACTAGTGTAGGAAGCTAAGTAGTACTGGCTTGTATTGGAACATGTGGAAAAACAGAATGAACAGAAACTGTTCCCCATCCCTACTTTTTCCAACACCGTGTGTGTGAATGTGAGTTGCTCAGCTTTTATAATTCCTCTTGCTAACAATCTACATTATTTCCACTTACATAAAAGTTTTCTTTATAAGGGACAGGAAGGGAAAATTGGCTAAGAAAGACATATTGCTTTTTTATATGCCAAAAATCAACAGGGCTTAATAAAAAGTTAAATATTTTACTGTTAAAATCTCAGGGTTTTCCAAACTGAATTTGTGTTTAAATTGGTGTCTCTTGATCTGTGGCAGAGGTATCCAAGTGGTCTATTCGCAAAAAGATCTGGAACTATATGGAGGACAATGATCTTGTGAATTTTCCACGTCCTCCACACAATCGCATCCCTAACTTTGTGGTAATGCTTTCAGATTTTTCCAGAGTGGTGGTAGAAAAACTTTTTGCTTAAATGAGAATCTCCCCTTGGAAGTTATAATCAGCATTTTTACCTAAACTTCAAAAATCCTAAAATTCTATTTCATTCACATGAAAAATAAAGGAAAAAAACTTGGAAAAACATCCAGATTGTAAGAGCTATAAACCTTAATGCCTTATCCATGAGATTCTGTTAATAGACATGTAAAACTGGTGTATGACCTTTGAGGCCAGTGTGTAGCTTTAAAGCTCAACTGATGTTTGGAGTTCTGTGTTTCTAGGATGCTGCTCAAGCAGCTGATACAGTTGCACAACTTGATGTTTTCAAGTCTGCTCGTACAGTCAAGATTAACCCAGACAAGCCTCAGGAACATGCTCGGTTCCTAACTTTAGAGGTAAGCTTTATATTTGCTGATTTTATGGAGCTAACAATTGCCTTTGTTGAAAAGCTTGAGGTGTTGATAATTGTGCTTGCTAAAACTTCTGAGATGATTTGTGAGTCAATACAACAGGGATATTCTTAGGCTGCATAGGTATAAGCTTAAAAAGTCTTGTGTTTTTCTTTTGGATTACCTGTTCAGGGAACAAGCAAAAGCTATAACATTTTCACACTTTCTTTCATAGTTGCATTATGAACAGCTTTTCAGGGATGTACATCATTGTGATGTGATCCTATGAATTGCTTAATACATAAATTTATTTTTCCCATAAAACAAGTAGTAAACAGATCTGTAAGGAAACAGTAAAAAGGCATATAGCACAGCATCAACAACCATCACATCACATTTATACCTGCCACACCAGACAGATCTCTCCATAAAATTAACGTTCAGACCCGCATATAATCACAATTCATTCACACATGGTTGTGTTCAAAGTTGAATGGTGGAAACAACAAAGGACAACCTCAGCTTGTTGCCCCTGTATGCTGGCATATAGAATTTGTGGCTCATAGGGAACTGAGGGAACTCTCCTGATAGGACGTGTGTCATCCTGCAAACTCAGGGGGCACTTTTGAAAATGTCTATTACATAGAGTATAACAACTACTCTGGACCATCCCAATTACTTTTCAGCATGTGCGTACATCTCAGTTCAAACTGTTCTTATCTTTGACTGGTAAGTTGTAATAACATGCATAAGAACAGTGCAGTTCCTACATGGCATATGTAGGATAGCATAATAAATCAGTAAGCGACTGAGAAAGGCTTCAGCTTCCAGACAAGGAAGAGATGCTGTTGAGCTTTTTTTTTACGTTAGTCTTATTGTTGGTATCCCAGCAAAGTCTGACAAATTAAAGATGATTGGTTTTCGTGGCATCAAGATCTAAGAAATTATCACAACAGGCAATAAATTAAAGGTAAAGAAGGTAAAAGTCATCCCATAACCTTTTCAGGTCGTTGGGGAGTGAGGTGTTAGAGACCCCACTTTTCTTGGGGCCAGCTTTTACATGAGGGTGGTGCCTATCTCCTCTCCCTCGCTGCCTTACCTTCCCCAACCCTCTATGGAGTCAGGTACCCATTTCTGTCAGCTGGGTCGACTAGGGGAAGTTTGCTGTGCTTATCGGGAATTGAACCAGCGCGCTCTCGGTTCGGACGCCAGTGCTCTAACCACTTCCGCTTCCCCATAAATAAATAAATTCAAGGCTATACTATGGGTGTCTACTGACCTGTTGAGAAGAGAAAATAGTACCGTGTTGTCCAAGAATTGGATGAGATGTTCATGGTTACTGCAACAGCTATTGGTATACAGGATAAACAGAAGCCAGAATAAAACATCCTTGAGGTTGAGCCAAGTGGTTTGCGTTGTGATGAGTCAGAAAAAGTGCCACTGACAAGTACTTTTTGCTGCCTGTCAATCAGAAAGGCAGTTTATCAATGATGCCGTCTAATGGTCAAGAGAAACTCTGTCAAGTCTTCTAGCTGGGGGATGGGGGGGGGGCATTCGATTTTACCACTTCCTATGGTTGATTCAACCAAATCATCTTTGCAATAGTTCATCCGCAGAAAAAGCGAATTTGGTTGGTGCACACAGAGCAAGATTACATGCGTCAACTAAGTAATATTAAAATATACAACAAGTTCATTCATTTTATGGGTGTGAGAGAGACAGTTGATACAAGTCCATATAAATTTTATACTTTATGCATTTATTTAAAACATTGCTTTTTTCTGTTGTGAATACCTGTATACAGGTTGACTATTTCTCTTGTGGTAGGTCTGGTTGTCTGACTCTGCTCTAGACAATGTTCACACTTGGCAGCAGGCACCATTCCAGTGGCTTTATTGAATGCTGGTGTTCTTTAGTCAACGCTTTGTTTGCCATGAGATAGCCTTAGTTGCTGGCACAGTGTTAAACAGCCAAACAACTACACTTTATGGAGGATTTCTGTGTATCATTTTAAGTGTAGAACAGGGTTAGGAAAGACCACAAAATGAATCTCATCCTTGGTTGATGCACATCATGCTCTGTGTGTGTGAGAGATTGGATCTAAGTCTATATAAATTTGTATATCACATGACTAATTTGTATAGAAAAAAGTTTCGGTTTTTGACATACAATGAGCAGTGAATAAATCATTACACTGAATAGTTACCTCAGTACTTGGTAGTCGAATCAACTGCATGCTGTGGCCAAATCGATTAAGGGTCCTGGTTGAATTGGTAAAGGGTCAAGTAGTTCTATACCATTATATCTGTCCAGCTTATTTATTAGGCCTAGAAAAATTCTGTGTTTGCTTAGTTTAAAGTAAACCATAATCTCAACCATATTTTCTTTACATGAAATTTATTGGAAGAAGTTCTTCGCTTAATTGCCAGTTGCTAAATGTTTTGGTTAGGCCAACCCTGAGCCCATGATTGGGAGCTTTTAGCTGCCCTCTGCAGGTAGCTGGCTGGGTGAATGTTCTATATGGCTAGGAGCCCAGTTGTCTATGGATTTTCACTTTCTTTCCTGTTTTCACACCATGTCGAGCATAATCAGAATCTCACCTTCCCCCACCCCAACTTATAAGTCTGGGAGCAATAAATTCTTGTAAATGGGTATCGTTTTAATAATCATGGTTTTAAAAGTAATTAATGTGGGCAAAAAACATGATAGTGTGAGCTAAGTACCAAAGAGTAATTAACCTGTTTGTACATTTGAAAATTTATGGTTTGCTTCCAGGCTCGAAAAACTCTGCTGGTTCCAACTCCACGTCTACGTACAGGACTCTTCAACAAGATTATGCCACCTGAAGATGCTAACAAGGAGATGTTGAGGAAATGCTCAACTGCTTTAGTGGGTTGCCTTGTCATTTTTAAATAATGCAAGAACAATTTTTCGCAGTATTTATAGTTGATGTAGATATTGATGCAATATATGGGGCATTTCTGACCAGTAGGACTTTATCATTGTGATGTCTTCTTGTTTTAAAAGAAACAAAAACTTATGGCTCTTAAATCTGATTTTTATTTTTCTCAGGGAGTGAAAGAACACAGTAAGAGGATAAGTCTGACGGAGAAGGTCACCATTGACCTAGTTATTGTGGGCTCTGTTGCTGTTTCTAAAGAAGGTATCTTGCATCTTTTAAGTTTGATCAAAACAGATTTATTAACATTCCATGAGTACAGTTTGTAGACTTAACGGTGCCAATTTTTCATTTAGATGAATCTGTGTTATGAATAAAGTAAAACTTGCTTACAAGAGCTGATAACTTTTTTTTTTTTAACAGGGTTCCGAATTGGCAAGGGGGAGGGATTTGCTGACTTAGAGTATGCCATGATGGCCACCATGGAGGCTGTTGGGCCAAACACTGTAGTTGTCACCACGGTCCATGACTGTCAAGTAGTTGAAATCCCAGAAGCTCTAGTTGAAGATCATGACCTTACTGTTGATTATATTGTCACCCCAACTCAGGTAAGTTCATTTAAAATTTAGGCTTAAATTGGGGGATATTTAGTCCACTTGTCGCAAGGTACACATGCTATTAGTAAAGCAGTTTACTATTATTGCATGACAAAGGATATCATGTTGATTATGCTTTATTATTCATTAATAGTAATACAAGCTAATTTGGCCATTCATGAGCCTGTCTGCTTGTGGTGGTGTTTATTTCTGTAGATAGTTGTGTGCTGTCATCTACTTTGTGCTACCTGTTTCAGGTAATTACTACTGGCTGCAGAAGACTGAAACCTTCAGGTATCATCTGGTCTAAACTAGAGTATGATAAGCTGTATCGCATTCCTGTGCTGCGAAGATTGCGTGAGCTCCAGCAAGAAGCAGGGAAAGATGTTCATCTGAAGGGCCAGGAAGTAGATGACGAAGAATTTGAAGAGCGCATGGATCGGGAGCGTAGAGAGCGAGGGATCAGAGGTCGAGGGTGGCGAGGTGGTAGACGACCTTTCCGTTCCAGGCGTGGAGGTGGAGTTGGCCGTGGTGGAGGTGGCCGTCGCCGTTACAGGCAAGATGATTCAGCTGATGGCGGTGATGAGAGCAATAAAGAAAATGCTGAAGATAATGAGAATGGGGAAGGTGGTGAAAGGGGTGGGCGCCGGCGCCGCCAGTATCGTAGCAACCGTTACAGGCGCAGCAAACCGCGTCAGTCTGAATCAGAAATGAGTGATGGTGCTGGAGGAGATCATGGGGAGGGAGAAGAAGGGCGAGATGCCAAAGATCGAAGGCCACCACGACGACGCAATCGCAGGAGAGGTATGGGAAATCGCACAAACAACTCTCAAGAGCATACAAGTGATGGGGAAAACCGTCGTTTTGATGGTGATGATGGAAAGCCTATGAGACCCAGACGTCCACGCATTGAGACAAGTCCTGATGGCGTTGTGTTTGTTGGGGGCATCTCAAGGCGTCTGCGTGTCAGCGAATTCAAGACAGAGATGCGGGAGTGTGATGTCCATCCTATTCGTCTAGTGTGGCGAGGAGGAAGAGGTTTTGCTTTTCTGCATTTTCAATCTGCAGACAATGCACAGTCAGCGGTAAAGGCCCTATCTGGTTTGGAAATTGATGGTCGTGAGCTTAACGTAGAGTTGGCTCGGCAAGATAATCAGCGTCATCGACGTAACCGTGGCCCAAAGGAGGTACCTAGTTCAGAAAGTGCCAACCTGGAGTCAATGGGCAGCAGTGATGTGCCAGTGGAAGGCGCTGAGAGATAGAAATACACAGTTGGCCATGGCTGTGTCCGTCCCGTGATGGCTTGCAAGGCGATCACGTCGAACGACATTAAAAGAGGTTTGTTGAGAAGGAAGGGGAGAAATCGAGAGGCCTGTTCCCTAGTTGCCACTGCTGATATTTTTCGTGGCTAGTAGCATCAAGGACTCAATGCGTCAGCTGCTAGTATTCCTGAAAAGATGAAAATGGTAGAAATTACACAGGCTTTGCTGACAGGGTCAGAAAACATCTGGCCTGGTCACCGCCCACACTTCATCTTGGAGATGATTGTTACTCTTCCAAAATGCCTGCAATACTTATTAGGTTCCTAGAACCTTTGGAAGATGAACTTTAAATTTCTGTGCATACAAGGCAGCACACATGTGCAATTTTGCTAACTGAACTTGTCACTTACAAGGTGCCACAGTTAGGAGACAAAAAGGGGGAGGTGTTCATGGAAGAGCTGATGCTGGTATGATTTGAATGTGCTTATGGTTTTGAATAGTACTCTGTGTCAGACAATAGTGAAGGGAGGGACATGCATAAGAATTGGTTAACTTCATTCTGTTCTCCCAACTTCCAACTGGGATGAAAAGTATTGGCAGTGGTTTAGGCTTTTGTAACAAGTAACAGCACTTTAAATTTTTCTTTTTTGTGTAGCAGTTAGTTTTAGCAGTTTACCTGGAACTGTACAAACATAAAAAGCACTGGCTAAGTTGTGCAGAAAATGTTAACTGCAAACCAGCTTTTGCAATTTCTGAATTTGTTAGGCTTTTTCTATATATATATATACCTTGACTACTCTTGACGTGATCAGAATCTGTAAAAGTATTGTATGATTTGGAAGGCAACAGTCTTGAAACTCATTTTAAAGCAGAATGCTTTCTTATTTTTAAAAAACAATTCTGTGATGTTACCACAGGACAACAGAATATCTCCTGGCATTGTGGAAAGAAAATAGTTTCATGCACAAATTTTATTTTCCCAACTTTTTAACTTTTGCCAGATTGCATCATTGATTTTTCTTTTGGACTTGCTGGCATGTACTTACCCACCCAAAGTACACATTTTGTGTACAGACCTTGTGAAGAAACAAAAGCTGAGCAAAATATAGCTGAACAGAGTTTCATAAAAAAAAAGGTACAAGAAGCTGTATTACCTGTGCACTGTCTTAAAAAAAAGACATTCATTTCTTTGGAAAATGGAACATTGTGTTAACACAATGATGGAACTCTTAAATGCCAGTTCCAGTAGCGCTGTCTTGGAAAATGGGTGAACTTGTGTAATTTCTTTTTTACACTGATTTAAGGGCCTTAGAGGTGAGGGATCATACTTGAGTGGTTTGTCTTCATTATTAGTGGCCATAACTGTATTGTTTCTGTATTGGTGAAACAAATATGTCATCTCTATGTATGCAGTTAAGATTTTAGAACGTTGGCTTGTGATCGATTCAAGGAGCTATTTGACATTTTAGGAAGACAGATGGCAGAGGGCTTGGAAGAACACTGGTGGAAACATCCTTATGTAGCCCTCTTCAGCCTGTCCACATCATCTCTTTGTAATAGGCAGCTTGAAATCTTGTAAAGTCTTCATCCTGAAATCTCCCTTTGACGGTGTTAAGTAGCCAGAAAACATTGGATGTGCATCACAGGGAGTTTATGAAGATTTTCTATGAAAATTTTATCTTATTTTTGTAAATACAACGTAAAATTTGACAACATATTTTTTCAGGGACAAGCAGCCTTTGGCCCAACTCATCTTTCAAAAAAAAAAAAAGTGGGGCTTTTGCTTGCTTGTGATTATGGGGATATAAACAGATTGCACTAAAACAAATTGTGTTTATAATAATTCTACTTATAACAATGTCCTTTTTCTTTACCGATTTACAGAGTCCTTAATGCATGAACTCATCACATTTTGTTGAAAAGTGCAAAGATAAACTGCTAAGCATTGCACAGTCAATTCGTGGAATTGTCTTGCCATTTGCATAAAGTGTTCCATGCTGTCAAGCATGCAATAGTAATAGTTTGCCCATGAAGATACTTTGATAAAAAATTTGAAACTCAAGGTTGTAAAGGCCAGAATTGGACATTGTACTGGCCTACTGTTAGATTTGGAAACATATCAGTTTTTAAGATAGAGCACTTTTATGACAGCTTTACGGAATTTAAAAAATGACAGTACACCATTTGAAATTTCCCAAAATGGAAAAAGTTTGTAAGCATGTATTATTTGCTGGCTTTAACTAGTTCTCTGCCGACCATACTTTCAGGCATAACTGGAATGCATCATAATCTCTTTTTGGCAGCCTCTTAGCAAGATTGTTGGTGATGGTTGCTCTTTTCTGGTATATTTATGTTGTCACCACAGCAGTTAATGCCAAAATAACATAGATGGTCAACAAATAGAATCTTGTTTCATTCTGTGCATTTTAGTTAGGGCTTCAGTTTGTTAGATCTTCACATGAACTTTCTGGTGGATTGGATGTCCTTTTTTTAAGTGGTCAATGGTACAAATGTACATAACCGAAAAAGACGTGCATTTCAAACTTCAAAACAGAAATATTTTCTTACTGTTGCGTTGAGGTTCCAGTATTTAAATGGTTGAAATTTTATTTTCTTTGGCAAAATATCTTTAAGTTTTGAAAGTGAAAAACTGGAAAAAAATCTTTAGATTGAAGTTGTGAAGTGTCTATTTCCTATTTATGGTTACTGATTGAATAAAAACAAAGCCTATGATCCTGTCTTGTTTGTGAATTTCTAATAAGACTTTATTGGACATTACAAAGAAAATACTGCAGTGGAAATTTGCGTTTGCAGCCAACTAATATGGAAATTACAACACAATACATCATATAAGACAATGAGCCAGCAACCCATGAAGACATGGTTAGCACATTATGGCTGTGGCGACCTCATAATGCAAGCTCCATTTAGCAGCCAGTCTAGCTCGAGCAGAGGGGTAGTTAAGTCTGCTGTTCGCATGCTGATAACAGGGTGGGAAGCCAGTGTCCTTTATTAGTATTTGTCGATCTTCGTCCCTTTCATCTTTTGGCCGTTCCGGTAGCGAAACGGTTAGATCATTTGATATCTTTGAAAATAAATAATTGCAGATACACTATTTCAGTATGGTTACACCTTCCACCTCATCTTCTCCCCCCCAAAAAATGTTCTTAAAAGTTTGAAACAGCACCTACGGTTCTAGCAACAGACAAATAAATAAAAAATAAGCTTTTAGTTAAGATACCGTAGCAACCATAGACTACGATTTATGAAGTCTGTGGTTAGCAACCTTTAAGGTAGCACAGTGTTACTTCCCCTTGCATCTTTTTATTGTTTCTCGAGGAAAAAACCCACAAAGATGTCTGCTTGCATGGGACGAAAGATGGCAGAGTCATGGAATCGGTATCTAATACACTTCGCCAATGATCATTTCAACTTTAAACTCGCAGTAAGGAAATAAAATTTGTTATTGTGATGATTGAATAACTTAAAATTAGAAGGGATATTTCAACGGACGAGTGTTTGCGCGACAGCAGTCCGCTGAACGCGTGTCTTTCCCCTCAGTTTTTGCTTCGTTGGCACTAATTACTATGCGTCTTATACTCATGTAACTGCTTTCAGTACAGCATCACATGATCAAATACAAAACCATTAAAAATATACTGATTAACTGGTTAACCAAATTCTGAGAAAGAGCAATAGGTCTTAACAAGTATCTTAGAGTAACAGTTTTGATAATTGTCGCCTCAACTAATTGTAGTTGTACTACAGTTTCCAAAGCAAACTGATGTTTTCTTTTATTTTTACGAGAAATCAAAGCATTAAAGATATTATGTTGGTAGTCTACAAAAATAAAAAGTAATTTAGGTTTGCAGTCTAAATTGAAAAAGACATTTTATTATAAGCCAGATATGGAAACAGGTATTCGTCGTTTCTTTTTATCCAGCGTCACTGTCAGTAACTGCTTTCCTGTGAACTTTACATGCATAAACACATGACAGCAATAATTAAGATCACAATAAATATTAGGAAATACACTGATGTGTACTTTTGCAGTAGTTGGTTCATGAAACTTGCAGTATGTTTATAAGGTAGTTTGAAAACCTCCACTGATGTTACCTCAGGATCTTAAGCCTTTTGCTTGTGATACATAGGAAGCACTGAGAGAAAGTAGTCCTTGTGATAGCACCATCTTCTTTCACAACGAGAGCTCATTATTTCAATAAGAACTTTTGCCCATTTCCTAGAATGGGTATTACTCAAATAGTCATACTCGTATGTAAATTTAGTTACAAAAGTGAAAATAAAACTTTTTGTTGTGAGGATACATTCTTTGTGATGATACAGCCATGGATGCTTTGTGTGTGTGTGTGTGTGTGTGTGTGTGTTTTCAGGAGAGGCATTTACAATTAAATCTGAAAGGCTTAGTATTGTTGAATCATGATGTAGTACATGCAACAGAATAATGTTAGAGAATTCTTTGTGTAGCAAGACAAGCAGGAAGTTAGTGATAAGTGATGAAACTGACTTAGAACACAAGAATACCATGCCAAAAATTAATGGTATGTCATAACAAAAGACTGCCTCAGTAAAAGAGCAGTTAAATTCTGAGAGTACATACATTAATTTTTTTACTTTTTATGTTCCAGGAACTAAAGTCAATTGCTTCAGCTGTCGATTGTCAAATGCAGATAATTGATGAAAACTATGACAGAGAGGTTTGATGTTATGACTTAAGAAATTAATAAGTGAAGTTAGCAAAGCCAGAATCAGAATATAAGTAATAATATTTTTGGTCGGTTTAGTACTTGTGTTGTAAATATGCTCACATGTGTGTGTGTGTGAGTGAGTGAAACAGACAGAGAATATATGCCTGTCAGTGCATACATAAGTGAGCGTGATGAGAAAATTTGTTGTACTTAATTGTTGATACAGACTTAATAATTTTTGTGTACATTTTGCCTTTATTTGCCAGTGTCCTTTCCTTGAGCTGAGATTAAAGTCAAATGAGGAGGGTCAGCGCTTGATGCAGAGGTCAACTCTAGGAAGGTACAGTTAGCATACAGCTGTGATCTTCAAGCATCACTTGCACATTGCCATATAATGCAGTCAGCAGATAAACTACTTTCCCCTTTCCACAAAGATTTGACTTGTACTCTGACCCACTGTTAACATGTCGTCCTTTCAGCATTATTAGACCTGCCTGCATGCAGGCTTGTAAAGACTGTGGTGATGGTTGTGGAGGCAAAGCTGTGTAGACTGTTGTTTCTTTAGAAAAAATGCATGTGGATAAATGCATGTGGAAATTTGCAGGCATAAATATAATAATTGATTTGAAATATGCATCTGCCTTGAAGCACAGCACAGTGGAAACAGTTATAATAAATAAAGAAATGAAAATCTGATGACTACACAACATGACTACACTGAAAGCAGGACTGATAATGACAGACCTTTATTTATGAGGTTGATAGGATAAGCAAACATGTTTTTTCACCTCTAGCCCCTCATCCTAAAGAGGGAAAAGTGAAGCAGTGTAACCACCATGGTAGACAGTACCTCATGGTACAACACCTCTCTCCTCTTTTCTGAGATCAGATGACCCTCTTGACAGCTGACAGAAAAGCTTTGTAGTATATTTAGCTTTGTTTCTTATGAAAAACACAAAATAGCATTGGTCTGAGCTATTACAAATTTTTGAGTAGGCAGTTTAGAACTTTAGCATACTTTGGAGGGTGCTGCTGCCAGGTACAGATGATTGCACATTATTGGTAATCACACCTTCAGGGTACAAAGACTGGCGATGCATGTGGGGATTACAAACATGGTTAGGAAAGCCACACAGCTGGTATTGAGGGAAAAATGTTTAGGTTGTACCAAGGTCACACAATGGGTTTTGAAGGAGGCGAGACAGGTGGGCATTCTTATTAACACATTACAGAAATAGCAAACAGTTTTGTTACTGAAAGTCATGTTACAAAGGAAGATGAATGGGAATAGATTTCTCAGCTGAGAAATTTGCATAAGAGTATGTATGGTAGAATGGAGGTGCTGATTTATATAAATATATATAGCCTTAGTTTAGATGCTAGTAGGTTTGGTAAGCAGTGGGATATAGTTATCACTAATTCCCTTAGTTGTTATTATTCTGTTGCTAGATCTTTATTTGAATTGCTGGCAAAGGGTCACAACATGGCAGAATTATGTGAGAACCTTCAGAAACTTCCTGAAACTCAGAGAGTAAGTGTAAACATTGTGTTCAAAATAAGATTTTGAGCAAAGATAATTGCAGTAGTGGACTTAATTTATAATAAAGTGATGTCTAGATAGTGAAATTCAGAATGTACCTTTAACCCAACATATTGTCAGCCACGTTCTTTGTTTACATTTTTTCTTGAGCACTTCATTTCAGCTGACTATAAATCATTCGGCATCAAGGACCTGTAGTTTTAACTTCCTTGGCGTTGATGTAAATGTTATTTGGGCTTAGAGTTTTATATAAAACAAAGTTCAGTTTCACTTGGGCGAACCTGATTTTACCCCAGTAGCACTGTTAAGACCAAGTGCCAGTCATGGTTAATCATTTTTACTTGATCCTGAGTAATGCTTGGAGTTAATACCAAGGAGGTTAGTACATTTGTTTGTTTATAGTCTGTGTGCTCTTTAAAGGCAGTTTAAATGATCTTATAAATTGTTATACTTCTATTTAAATATCTGTTGATCCTTTTTATATATGTTTATGTTGATTTATCATGTTCTACCTACTACTGTTTTAATATATATATAAATATTAATAATCTGATAATTGCAGAGTTCTTGTATACTCCTATTTAATTTGTAAGCAATAACCAGGATATTTGTTTGGCTTGTGCTTAGCCATGCTGTAGGTGGTAACAACAAGCTTTCATGATGTATTGGACAAAAAGCCTTGTGCTGGTGCGCCATATGATTTTTCAGCAAATTAGCTTCTTGTTTTCTTGTTTTGAGTTGCTTATGTATATCATAAAGACTTGAGAAAAGCTAGTAGGTATCTTGCTAGTGAAGCAGATGGCAAATGACACTGTACAGCACATGCTAGACAGAATTATTTCAAAATAGTAGCTTCCATGGTGCTACTATCATTCAGTAAATACCACCTAGTATCTTCTTCACAGCCTTTAAGTGGTGCCAGAGGTACCATTAGTAGGCGTAAAACGTTTAAACACAGCTTAGGTGAGCTCATTCTAGCGGGGCTGGTCATGTGCCTTTCTTCTGGTTGCCTCGGCATCGGCTGCCTTCAACATAGCCCTTGAGAACTGTCTTCAGCAGACTAAAGCACCATCTTTATGGAAAGCTACATATGCTGTCATCCCTAGTGTGCTTGTGTGGGGATGCAGAACAAACCATAGACCATATCTTAAAGGAACTGAGGGCAAAGGTCTGGGTGCTCCCATTGCCCCTCAACATCAAGCTGTACAGACCCATGGATACTCTGCAGATGACTACCAGTGCCCCTCGACATCAAGTTGTAGAGACTTGTGGATTCTCTGTAGAGGACTGCCAGTGCCCATCAACATCAAGTTGCACAGACCTGTGGATGCTCTGTAGATGACTGGCAGTTTCACCTCAAGAGCTGGTCTCCAAGTGTAACCAAAGCAAATTAACTATTGATATACTACATTTTAAATATTTATACGCTGATTTCTATATTTAGTCCAAAGAAATTAAGAAAATCTACTAATTTTTTTTCAGCTCATGTTCTAAGGTGGAGCTGCATCTGTTTTCACACTGATGCATTGGTATTTTTTTAATTATTCAGTTATTATTTTAATTATTCTCATAATATTAACTGAGCAAATATTAAGTAATTTGTTGTAATTATGTGATAATTGCAGTCTCCCCCCAAAATCAGACAGAACCGTGTTGGGAATGGGGTTACCTTTAGCAGGCTTCTATACCTGCTGTGAGTACAATGCCTTGTTTTGTACAAGACTTAATAAATCATCCTACCTAAAACAGTACTTAACCAAACCAAAGAATTTAATCAAACAAGACACGTGAAATAATTTTCACTTTAGAAATGGTCTCAGAATCCTGTTTCTATTTCACACTTGACTAGAAATTTGACAGCTATGGCAGCCATGTTTGTCTATGTGACAATCTTCCTTAAGTTTCACTCATGGTTGGAAGGCAGTCAAGAACCCAGCATGCTTCCTCCACAAATAAAATGCTAGCTTTCTCGCTCTCCCTCCCTTCTATGCTAGATGGTGCTGTCACCAATAACACAGTTAAGGATGGAGCAGTTGTCAAAAATAAATACTCAACAGTGGCGTAGGAACCGGGGGTGGGGGGGTAAGGGGGGCCCCCCAAAAAAGATGCTGGGAGGCAAGAATGTGAACGTTATTCATTGTCAGCATGGAGCTTGCCTCCCCAACGCCGAGCATCTTCCTACGCCACTGCTCAAGATGCTGTCCCCAGTAACAGTCAAAGATGAAGCTGTTGTCATTAAGAATCAAGGATGGAGCTGCTGCCAATAACAGTCAAGGATGGAGCTGTTGCCAGTAAAAGTCAAAGATGGAGCTGTTGCCAATAATAGTCAAGGATGGAGCTGTTATGAATAACAGATAAAGATACTGTTCCCAATGACACTCAAGATGGAGGTGTCATCAGTAACACTCAAGAATAAACTATGAAATAATTTTTTCTTGGGGTTTACTTGTCTGTCAAGGATGCACTATGGTGGTATTAATAATACTTATAGTGATGGACTTATTTTGCATTACTTGCATTATGTGCTGCTGTAATCCAGCTCCCAAAAACAGTAGTTTATTTCAGTTTGTTTTTGTTTGTACTTTTTGCAGAGCTTGCCTTCTAGTGCTTCCTTCAGACTGCAGGTTGATGGGTTTAACAAAAAGCTTCCCCAGTCAACAAAAGTGGAGAGAATTGAGGTATGACATCACTGAGGTATAATATCAGCAGGTATAACATCAAGAAATATGAGATGTTTGCAGTCAGACAATAGATGATGCTGGAGTTTCCATACATGATAGAATTAATAAAGCCATGTAGAGCATTTTCTGTCATAATGCTCTAGTTCCACTAAATTCACACATTAGTCAGCACTGAGCTTTCTTCCATTCAGTAAGGTTGGACAGGAGGATATATACCTTAGAATTGAGAGCATGACAAGTAGTATACTTCTTTATAACAGGACAACCTGTAATCTCCCCCAAACCTGTTACATATTTCTTCATGTAGCTGATGTTTTTTTTCTTTTCTCTGCATACCTGGCTTTAGTCCTATTTATAGGTGAAAAGAAGAATGGCTTACTCTTTTCATATACTCTAGACACCCACTGAGCAGGAGGGAAAATCTTAATGAAACTTTATTGATACACTTCGGACTGTTGTTAGTATTCGATTTTTCTAGTATTTTTTTCACAATTTTTTTTAATCAGACACTGCTTGGAACCTGTTTGAAGTTCAGTGGCCGAGTTGATCTTAAGAAACCAGATCATAGTTTTCATCTATTGGAGTACTATGGACATGAGGGGACACCACCACCGGAGCAGCCACTCTTCCTGTACTTTGGGCGGTGGGTAAGTCATTAAGTCACTCTTTGTGACTTTAATTTAAACACAATTTTGAATATTTTGTATTTCAAACTTTGCAAGTTTAGCTTTTATAGGGAATTGTCAAACATAAAATCATGTAAAGGCTTCCACAGTTAAAGTTGATTGTAAGATCTAAAAGACTACCAACACTAAGAGGCCAGCTAAAATGCACAATCCCCAGACATACCTGAAATATCATGGAAATCATTGTTCAAACACTTATCCTGCTGACTGTGTCCCATGGACACTTGTCACTGGTCATTTTAATAAATTATAGGTTAAATATATATAGCTACCTCTGTCTCTCGATGCCTGGCTCTGTTTATGTAGCCAGATAGGAAATGCTTTTGAACCTCACTAACAGATTTGATACTATTTGTGACCTTACAGTGGTGATAGAACTTGTCTTGGCATACCTCTAGTAAATAAAAGTATTTTCAACACCTTTAAATGACTACAGGTTGCTGATGGACAGAGAGACAGAATAAGACAATTTCATTTACAAAATCGACATTTTATTGGTAAGTTGATGGTGTAACACATTGTTTCTTCATGTTTAAAATGTTTAAAGCAATTTTTCTCAACTGTCACTATATTTTGGTGTGTTCTTTTTATACATAGAACATTCAACAGTATAATAGTAGATTGTAAATTCATTATGTTAAATATGATTTTTATTGTTAAATATATTTCTCTTCTAATAATTTCATAGTGTGTTTCCTGTATAGGAATTCACTAGTATACAATGCATGTAAGAAAATTGACTGTTCATCTTCCAAACAAAGAGATAATTTGTCTTGTGTTCTAGACAGATGCCCAAGATAATTTTCAATAATTTTGTGATTGATAATTATTTTTTGAGGGCATTTGTTAGCCGTTGTTTTTATAAAAAAGAGTTATGCTTTATGTGAAATTTTTGCTTGAGCTTTTGAGTCACAGCACCAATAAACTTTACTGAATTTTGCAGGCAACACTAGCATGGATGCTGAGTTGTCGCTTATCATGGCCAACATGGGTTGTGTGAAAAAGAATGATCTTGTCCTTGACCCATTTGTGGGCACTGGGAGTCTTTTGGTAGCCTGCGCCCACTATGGAGCCTATGTTATGGGTACAGAGATTGATTTCCAGCTACTTCATGCAAAAGGTTGGGATGATGAGCATAGCACTCCATGCATAGTGTCATTTTGACACAGGCCACAGATTGCCTCTCTTGCACTTTGCAATCATCTAAACACAGCAAGATTTTCTTGAAAGATTCTTTTATTATTCATTGTTTTTCATTTGAACAACACAAAAGTTATACAAAGTATTGCTAAAAGGCAAGAAAGAATTACATAATCAAAACAGGTATGTAGTTAAAAATTTTTTGTAAATGGAATGGACATTATACAGATAATCTAAATAGTATGTTTCTTCTGGCATTTTGACCAGACCTAAGCTTATTCTGTCCAACTTGTAGCTCGTCCTAGTCGTCATAATCAGACACAGCGACAGAAAGATGAAAGTGTTCAAGCAAACCTGCGGCAGTATGGGCTTGAGTCCAGGTATCTCGATGTCCTGGTTGCTGATGCATCTCGGCCAGCAATTTGGAGACAACAGCCACTGTTTGATGCCATCATCACAGATCGTGAGATTGATGTCTTAATTGCTTTTCTTAATGAGCTTAATGTTTATATAGACTTAAAAGTGTGCACTGAATATGGTACTTTTCTTAGCAGAAAATAGAGAGATGTATGTTAAAGAGATCTGAAAGATAGGAACAGAACTACTGGACACAATGATGCTTCATTAATTGATAAACATAGTATTAGGTGTAGACGCACATTTATAAACATAAGAAAAAATCTGAAATGTAACAATGTTTTGATTTTACATGAATGGTTCAGTTTCCAAAGAGTGAAGCATTTGTTTGAATTCTACAGCTCCGTATGGAATTCGTGAACAGACAAGAAAGATTGGTTCAGAAGAGCCTCCGGCTCCAATTCCTGAGAGTTGGTAAGAAATACTTATTCTTTTTATCATTTTTGTTTTCCAGCATGCATCAATTTTTTTTATTACCTGTTACAGCTGTTAAAAACACAATGCAACTGATACTAATATAGTTGTTTAAAGCACAAGAAGTTGTATAATGTTTAAAATTTTCTAGATGTGAATGAAAGGTTTTTGACTTTTTTCTTTCTTTTCTCCTTGTTTGTGATTCTGATTGGAGTAATTGGAATATTTTGTTGATGTCAAGGTCAGACAAATTACCGTTAAGGGTGGCTGTCAGAAACTATCTTGATATAAAAACAAATTGTTTATAATGTATAAGAGAACCAAGCGTTCTCAAATGTAAGAAGATAATTCTGGCAGGACAGAGTACCTGAGGTGGTGGCGCAGTGGCTAAAGCGCCTGTCACCATGACAGTGAGATCGGGTGTTGTGGGTTTGTATCTTGGCTCTGACATACTTCTCTCTGAATGTGACACCTGTTTACAGGCTTGACCTTTGGTGTTTTTCTCTAGATATTTGGTTTCCATCACCTTGTGTGTGTGTGTGCGCGAGAGAGAGACTGAGTAGCTTTGTTTTTTGATGATTTGAATGATGGTGAATGAATTTCTAAGACACATTTGATGCCTACTGATAAGTGTGTACCTGTGCAACTTCATATATGTGAGCACCTTGAGCTCACCTTTGTTGGTGGAGTAAGGGGCTCTATAAAAAAAACATTTATTACTATTATTACTGGGTTCCCACAAATAAGATTATTTCCCTTTAATTTTGGCTCCCCACCCCCCCACCCCCCTTGGTGTTTGCCTTCTTGGATTTTTAAATGGAATAGTAACAGCATAGCGATGAACAGTGCTATAAATTCTAGAATGTTAAAATCCACATTTTAAATGGAATACTAACAATATGGCAATGAACAATGCTCTAAATTTTGCAGTGTTAAATCCAAAATTTTTCTGAAGGACTTATGTGATGAAATCATATTGTTAGATTTCTTTCCTGCAGTTTGAAAAATCATCATCCACAGCGAATTCGCTACCATTTATCTGACATCTTCAGAGATTTGCTGAACTTTGCTGCACGGTATTTGAGGCTGAATGGTCGACTGGTGTACTGGCTTCCAGTGTTTAGACCAGAGTAAGTGTGGAATTTGTCAGACAATGAACATGGTGTCCACATTTTTTACCGTGTTTATTGATACACTCTCATGTTTTTGTAATTACGATACCAAGTATTCTTATTATTCTGAGGTCCATTGTAATAGAAAAGCTGTTGGTAACAAAAATATAAAAAAAAACTGGTGAGAAAATCAGGCTTAATCTGTAGAGGTCAAACTTCTCAGTTCACACTAGGGCCATTGTGAAAGGCATATGTGAGCATTTGTGTAGTGCTAAACAGATTTATGTGAGCAGTTGTGTGTTAGACAGGTTTATGTGAGCAGTTGTGTGTTAGGTTTATGTGAGTGTTTGTGTAAAGATAGGTTTTATGATGACTGCACCGCAGGCAGCTAGCCAGTGACCTGGAAATTGTTTTAATTCTGTTAGTAAACATAATGTTCACCTTACTCTGATTAAAGGGAGGTTTGTGGAGATTTATGGCAAGTCAGCAACTAAATGATTCTGCAGACTCTCTTTGTCTAGTGAAGGAGCTAGAGACATGGGGTGAGGGAGAGAGGTGTGTGTGAAAATGTACGTCCTCACTGACATCTTGGTGTGACATGCACATGCATGGTGATTTTTGTTGGCAAAGGTACTTAGATGGCAACATTCCACAGCATCCCTGTCTGAAGATAATTGCCAACTGTGAACAGCCTCTCAATACCACAATCTCACGACGACTCATTACTATGGAGAAGATCATGGAGTATGAGGTACTGCATGTCACATTGTCTCATGCATGTAGTCTCATCACGATTTTCAGCTACATACAATACTTTTCACTGAAAACATGAACTTTTCTGCAGTCTTTAAGCAGAGTTACTGCAGCACAGTATATGTATATTATTTGTGTGCAGAGAGAAGTAGAAGCTTCTTTTACATTACTCTTAAGATTTAAAATCTATAATGTGTTAATTGAGAAAATACATCTGTGTATCAGTAACTTTGACAACATGATGGTTTTTACATAAGATAGTAAATAGTTTCTGTGTAGCTTTACCTAAGGAGTAGCAAAGTTTTCTGTTACATTGGATGAGTACTGCTTGACAGCTCTTACTAGGCTAGTCACTTAAAGGAGTCTTCTTGAAAAAAGAAGACCTTAGCTGACAAAGAGAGGCTTGTGTGAGATCCTGTGTTGTCACATCCTGTGTCAGTTCATTTGATGTCTGCAGGAACACTTGGCACAGTCTGCCGCCACAGTGGATGTAGATCATTACGAAGACATGTCATTCCGCCAGCGCTACTTCCGACCAAACAGAACAATACTGAAGGAACAGCAAGCTTTACACCATTCATGATTAGAGAGAGATAATATGAGAGGGATTAGAGAGAGAGAGTGTGTGAGAGAGAGAGAGAGAGTGGGGAAGTAGAATGTGTGTGCGTGTCTGTTAGAGAGAAGGTGTGTGTGAGAGATTATGAGAGTTTGTGTGAGCTTATGAGTGAGAGTATGAGAGCACATGTGTGTCCATGAGAGAGTGGTGCAGAGGGTGATGAGTTAAATGCAAACTCTGGACTGGGTACAACCTGGTAACTTTAAGAAAGAAACAACAAAAACGCAAAGTGTTTCAATTAAAGTGAAGCAATCCATTTACAACTGTTTGCTTGTGTGATTGCCTGCATTTACAACTGTTTGCTTGTTTGGTTGCCTGCATTTGTGGTGAAAATTGGTGAAGGCAGGAAAAACAAGTGTTCTTTTCAAAAACTCCAGGAAACTTTCACCCAGCGGCAAGCTCAATTTTGGACTCACAACACAAACGACTGTACCCCAATCCACCCCATATTTACACTCGCGACACACAAACTGCGCTCACATGCACGAAGCGGGTACCTCAAAGCGGGTAGAGCTGAGAATACGTGAACTGTGACATCTGAGCAGCAAACATCAAGACAACAAAAAGCTCGTGCCGATCGAATACCGACAGCGATGGAATCTCCGTAGCAACAGGACAGTGATTATCGACTGAGCAAAATACCGACGAGCACAGCAGTGGTGAGAAGACCCACAAAGTAGATGGCGACGATTGTGTGACCATTGTGTTGCCATTAGCAACCTTCCTTATGTTGCGACTCGATGTTTCTCAGCTGCAATATGCATGCCAACAACCGATAACAAAATGAGAATCGCTGAGATTTGCATGTCGAGCAGCCTTGATGTACGGTTCTTCTGATGGTGCCCAGAACTTATCGCCCAGAAACAAGACGCGTGCAGCAATATGCGCGTGCCGCCTTTGTGCACATCAGAGCAATAATCATTGTTAAAGCGGATGCAGCAAGGAAGAGCAATTTGAACCCTCGCATCGATCCTCAGAATTTTCGCAAACAAAACGTTTTATAGGACTGTTTTTTTTTTTTTATCCTCCGATAAAAATCTCTCCGCTCATAGATGTGCCCCTCTCTCTAAGCATTGAGTGGCTGCATTTTTAAAACAGACAATTTACTTGGTCGAGGCTCTCATGCAGGGAATCAATTTTTCTGTCAAAGTTTATATTCTCGATGTTCGATATTCTTGAGAACAATACTTTCGCATTGACTGGGCTGCTCGCATGAAGCATTTTTTTGTGTTGTGGCAATCAGGCTAATTTTAGCGCATTCCATCGTGTCCTGCGCAGCAGATACAAGTATTGTACTCTAAACACGTCATGCGTTTTAGTCGCGATCTGGCCAACGCAAAGAGGACACCCCCACAGGGACCTCACGCGTAAGGCAGCTGGATGGCCCCTCTGTCACGTGACTCAAGACGTGAGGCAGACTTAGCGTTTTGATATCGGCCCCACGGGCAGATAAGTTGGGAAACAACAAATGTGTTGCCAAGACAACAGCTGATCAGTCCAGGTATGGACGTTGTTCAGGGTTGTCACAGACTTTCTCCCAGGAGCCTGGGTGAGTGGTGACGAAGATGAGCTGTCCCTTGTGAGCTGTTTTATGTCAGACTTGCGTGCCATCTGCACATCAACTACCCGAGGTGCACGGAGTCCTCCAGACTGACTGGTCTGCCGAGGACCAAGTCTGCTGACTCCGTTCTTATCCTTTAGCGAAAAATTTACTTTAACTTTAAGCTCCTTGGATCTCATCCTTTAGGAGGAACATAAAAAAAAACGCTTTCAACCCTGTATACAATAGAATATCGCCTGAACAACTTCGTCAACAACCTACCGTTATCATAAAAGTATTAGTAACATACTCAAACTGAATGAGAAGATAAGTGACCCCTCGACCACCACTATCCTCACTGAAAATAAGAAAGGAAGGAAGACTGCGCTGAAGGGTCCCGAGCTCTGACGAGAGAAAGAGGCGCGTTCCGCCCTATCATTAACACGTCCACAACTATTATTGTTGTTGGGGTTCTTGGAGTTCGACATCGATCCGCTCCCAGGCTAAGTGCATTCGTCACCTTTCAGATACGAAGCATTAGAAGGTTATAGCCTGCAGTTCTTCAGATACGAGATCGTCCAATCGTTATTGAACTCAGTGTTTTCATAAACTCGACGGCAGGAGAGCTGTGTGTGATCTTGGGTTGTTACATCTTCCTTATTCTGCGCCGGCTGCCGTTGCACTTAGTAAAACTCGGGTTACCGCTCTGCTGGTCAGTAAAACACGGGTCAACGCTTTGCTGAAAGCGACAGAACGCTCGAAAAGTGGGAGGAAATGAAAGGTTTGGAGGTGGTGGTAGTGGGGGGGGAGAGTGAACAAAAAAACAAAAACAAACAACCTAAAATTAATCAAAGTTTCTTGAAACTACTCGTCGCGTGCGGAGGGAGCTCTGAAGACTGAGGGATGAGCAGCGGCGGAGGAGCTGCAGGCTGATCAATCAACCAGTGTACTCTTGAATGAAGAGGACACTTAATGGCGGCAGTTAGGAAACAATCAGCGATGTAAGGAAGGAAGGAAGGAAGGAAGGAAGCAGAATGGTACAAAGAACGAAGAATAAGGAAAAATAAAGTAGTCGGTGATATCGCAGATCAACTGCACTCTTAGTGATCGACAGATTGTTAGTCGGGTGGCCTCCAAAAATCTTCGTTTGCTGTAAGTCGTGGACAGTCTCCTAGAGTTTGGTGTTCTGTGTTTAGTGTTGAAGTTGGTTTCTGTCTCCCAGGGGCCAGTTGCACAACACATTTCTAATTTTAAACACTTTTAGGCCTTAACTCTATTTAGATACTTAGTTTTACGTGCACACCACAATTTTGGAATTTTAAAACTAAAACTGCTTTAACTAAGATAAAGTTGTTTAAGTCTGACTTTCCGTCCTGTTAGTACAATGTTTTGTATGTTTTTCTGCAATGCGTCAAAATGGCTAAGAAGTGATTTTGCTTCTTTAGAACAGTTTTAAGGTTTAGAAACGTGTTGTGCAACTGGTCCCAGAGCTTAAAGTACGCTTTTTCTCGGATTACACAGGTCTGAAGAAAAATGCTCGGGGTGGGGGGGGGGTCTGTTTCTCAGAACCACATTCACACGGGCCAGATATTTTGTTGAGCCTGCAGCACAGATCTTATTCCAGACCTGACATCCTTCATCGCTCATCTGAGGGTGTTGTTGTGATCTATCTTCTCCCACCCTAATGTCTGAAGTATCTCCACACGGGATAGAAAGCCAGAAGAAAGCGAAGTGACTAAAGTGGGGGGAGCGGTAGGTGGGCACGGCTGACCACGTAATCGGAAAAAAACATCCGCTATTCTGTATTGTTGTCCATGAAAGAAAACAAGCTTTTGATCATCGGTCGCTATCCTGTCCTCCCCTTACTGATAGCTCGGCCTGACACGCGGCGAGAACAAATGGCAAGCATGCACGTGCCTAAATACTACTCCATGTTTTATAGTTCAGCAGTCAGTGACTGCGTGCTATAGTGGCCACCCTTCTCCTGGGGCTATGTGTGTCTTTTGTTGAGACTCCATGTGAGAGGACTACGTTTTTTGCCGAGGATGATCCTGCGACGCGACCATGGGCTCTGTGGAAAAAAAAGACTTTGTAGGCTAATTAGTAACTTAAGTTACTTGGGTAACTTAGACTAGTCGTGAAAGGGATTTAGGAGGGAAAGAAGAGAGCCGAGTACTCCTAATTATTTCCCTCTGATCTTATCGGTCTGCATAATATTTTACAGACTTGGGCATCAGAGCTTAGAGATGTAAGAAAAAAACCATTGCACCTCATCGTCGAACAGAATCCTTGGATCGAAAAGCTCAACGATCGCCGTGATCTATAACTCCTATCTGAGTATATCACACGAGCGAATGCAGGCACTGTGTATGTGATAAAAGCAGACGCGGGTACTTCACACGCGCCTACGGATGTACATGTGTGCATGAGTCAGGAGGCTCAGTGGTAGTCGTTGTTGTGGTGCAGAAGTCACACAAATAGCTTGACGCAATTAGTGTACTCGGGTCAGTTCTGACAGACTGAAAACGAGACTCGAGGGAGGTTAACGCGGGAATTCTCGACCTACATCTGCTAGAACTGTGACCCACTTGACACGTTTTTATATGAGCAGATTTGGCATATTTGACACACTCATGTCTGAATCGGGAAGTCTGTGATGTTGTAACAGTATTTTCACTGTCACGGGTAGCTTAAATAAGTGTGGAGGGGGCCACAGCCCGTGTACTGTCTGGGGCAGGGCTGGTCAAACCTACGAAGCAGGGTGTGACAGGATCCGAGGTGTGGGGTGATTAATCAGGTGAGGTGGTAATGCGTTAAGGCGATTTGCGCGTGGAACGTTGGGCGCACCTGCATACCGAGTGCGACGTCTTGTACCGGGTGTGAGTGTCGAAATACAAGCTAAGTCGACCTTATACCATCCCTGGTTGATACCACCCTTATAGCGCGTTTGTGCACCCGGTCTCGGGGGGGGGGAGAGGGGAAGGGAGGGCTACATCCAGTGTTATTCTCTCTCCGAGTGTTACATCTGCTGTATGTTGGACCCAAGATAAAAATATCATGAGTTTTATTTGTAAAGATGTAATAATAACAATTTGTGAATACTTGACTTGCCCGTGGGTGGCAAGCGACAAGGCAGATGATTATTCCGTTTTTTATGTTTGGGCTAGCAAGTTAAGCCGTGAAAACAGCTACAGCAGCCAGGAAGAAATTTTGTGTGCTGGAGGCGGGATCTGACCCAGTAAACCGGAATCTTCATTGTTTTAATGACAAACGCCTCAGGACCACGGCTCCCACTCCAACCTCCACCCGCCGTTCCGAGAAAGAAGGAGGCAGTGGTGTAGGAAGATACTCGGCTTCACATTCTTGCCTCTTCAGTATTTTTTTTCTGAAGGGGCAGCTGCCCCCTTACCCCCCCCCCTGGTTCCTACGCCACTGGGAGGACAGACCTCTTTGTCCGGCGCCTGAAAACGTAATTCCCTCATACATCAGACCTCCATGGCGAGGAAACCTTTTTCTCCGTAATCAAGTGTCTTTGCATCAAGTCAAGCTGTTAGACAACAGAACATGTGAACGCTTTTCCCTCTGATGAAGAATAACAGAGCAAAATGTTTGTTGTAAAAATGCGATTTAAAAGGTAAATCGAATTCACAGAAATCACACACTCGCACTTCTTTTAATTCTAAGTAATATTCTTTCAGCGTTGTCACATGACATATAAATAAAATATTTCGAAAAGATTCCATTTCTGTTTGCTAGGGCAATGTGTGTGTGTGTGTGTGTGTGTGTGTGTGTGTGTGTGTGTGTGTGTGTGTGATTTTGAAACTGAAGTATAGCTGATGTCTTCTTTTACCTGCAAACATCGCAAGTGTCAAGGTTACGGTCACGTGCCATCTGTTGGTAATGAAAAGTGCCAACAGTTCATACTACAAGTGCAGTCCAAAGTGAACCTTTTAATCTGTACTTTTCTTTTGTCACTCTGCTGAATTTACAATGGATTGAAACCAACACTATATTACTAATTACTGTTTCACAAATAAAAGAAATTCACCCAAATTCCATTTGGTACTCTCTTTAATGGAGATGAGTACTACATACTCATCATTGTAGAATGGCTCAAAAGAAGACCCGTAAATGTCTGCTCCAAAAACTGTAGAACCAGGAATGTCCAATTTTTTATTTCCATTTTAACAAAACGATGCATCCGCTGAAAATGATTGTTTCATTCCTCGAACACATCAGTGTTGTCAATTAACAAGCATAAAGATATTTTAACATGCAGATGTAAATAGCTCGATCATTTTTCATCAATGTAAACATTTAAAAACATGTAGATACTATATAATATATACACATTGATAAAGTTGTACTGTTCACTGTATATCAGGATAATAATTACCACAAAAGAGCTTTAAACATAATTTAAAGATTGTGTAAGTTGTAATATTACCGGTTATTACTTTTTGTCATTACTGAAGTGTTACATTTCCCACTTTTTTAAAAAGTGAGATGCAAGTACTTTTCGTAAACTTGAGTTTTGATGGTAACAGCAAAATGAGGCTTTATAGATACGACCACAGTCGGCTTTTTTTTTTTTTGGGCATTAATTTCTAACTTTTGTAAGGACTAGAAACAATACAGTTGCCAATAAACGAGAACTGTTTAAGAGAGTGGGCTGATTCATGGTTTCGTGAAAATCCCTTTCGTGTTTCGTCACATCCCCTTCCTGTCGCTCCCATTCTCTTTCTTTCGCCCACAGCTGCGTCAACTTTTCTGTCACAAGGCTACGTGTATAGCGGTTGGCGGTGGTTGGCCGTGTTGTTGGAGGTTGCGCGTGTCGGGAGATCGAGGCCCCAGCGCGCGAGGAAGCGGCCCAGCGGGCCCAGGCTGTGCGGCGGTCTTTGTGAAACTTGGGTCGTGTGTGGGGCGCGTGCTTCGCCCGCAGTCCCTGTGCTTTGTCTTGGTTTGTTCTCAGCAACTTTTGGGACTAATGTGGAGGACACGACGTGCTGTGCTGCTGACGGCGGAGATGAAGGCCTCACGATGGTCTCTGTGTCTCACTTTCGTGGTCGTTCACATCGTCTGTTGTGCGGGTAAGTTGGGAAGCACGTGTTGTGTGTAGTAGATGCACGTGTTGTGTGTAGATGCGTGCGTGTGGCTGTGATGGCTAGAATAGTGCTACATCCTGCCTCTCTTTTCTCTCCACTCTGGCACGAACGCAAGTTTGAATCGTGCATATTGCGACCCAAACAATAAATACACACGTATCGAGCAGAATTATTTGTGGCATGTGTAGTTTTCCATTCGTTCTTTTGTCGCGATGTGATCTTCGGCGATTTCGCACAAATTTCTATTTCCGTGATGCGCAGTATACGTACACAGAAGAGCGTATCTCTACACGTGTAAGAACTTGTGTTTATGAGTGTGTCAAAGTGTGTGTGTGTGTGTGAGAGAAAATATTTCTGTTCCTGTCCTTTATCAGGAGAATATCATTAAAAGCCGCTCTCAACGCATTTGCATCCTTTGTAAACAATGTGGGTACGAGGGAAGTTTCCTCCCCCTCCCCCCACTGTGAGGTTCTGCCTCTTAATTGTCGCAGCATCTGCCCTCCTTCTCCTCCTCCTCCTACCCTCGGTGCTGCGTAGCGCTTGACTGGCTCGACTTACATGCCATCTGCCTCGATCCCCGTGTCACTCTTCTGCACAGGCACCGACCATCTGCCACCCACCCATCCCTCAACGCCCTCCATCCATGCTTCACTCTCAGCATGCCGTCACCGTCTATGTTGCCACATCGAAGGGCGCTCACGTGCACACTTGACTCGTCACACCGTGACTCTTTGAACCTGAAATGAGCTTCGCAAAAACACTTCGGCTGTGTGTGTGTGAGAGAGAGAGAGAGAAGGAGCGGGAGAGATTAACAAAGTTTTCTTTCGCCGAGAAAATGTAGGCATTAAGACAAGACTACAATAGAGCTGAGGTCGATTAATGTTGGCTGGTGGCGTCACAGCTGATTACTAGTGCATGGCGGCGCTCCACGGGGCTGTGACGTCACATCCTGTTCCAGCAGGCCCCGCGGTAACCAGAGACAAATTACAGCAGTGGCAGCGCAGTGTAGGCTCGTGAATAACAGGTGCTGGCATTTCCCTCCGGCCTGTCGCATGCTTATGTAATTATCGATGGTTGTGTTAAAGGAGAAAAGTGTTCACCAGACTCTTTTAAGGCTCGCCATTGATTGATCTTCAGCTCACCCACGTGGGCACCCATGCAGGAAAGAACTGCGACACCTAGCTGTGTATATACTCCATGTGTGTGTGTGTGTGTGTGTGTGTGTGTGTGTAGATATGTTAATTTTAATAATTCATCAAAGGAATCGAAACTTTTTTTCATCTTTTAGTTCCTGTAATATACTAGGTAGACAAAAATAGGTAGAGAGTATACATGACCCGATTAGTACTGTATACTTATTTTTCACTTGTACTTTGTAAGGCAAACGAAGATATTAGAAGGAGTGTGTGTGTCTTGTTTCTGAAGATCCTTAACTGGATAAATATAGACCAACATTTGAGGAAGTTTGGCAGTTGCATCTCCTGTAATAGGTCTATAAATAGCTCCGATGGACAGAGGAAGAAGTTTTCAAGGGGCAGGTCGATCACATGATTTGTAACTGTACAAGAGGGTTCACAACCTATTCGCTCGGTTCATTACAAGCAGGTTATGTGTTTCTGTACTTCCCTATTAACGGTTAGTAACAGTATTACGTATCGGTAATCCCTCCCCCCTCCCAATTAACTAAATCTAATAGTATTTCCAACATAACTAATATTGCTAGAAACACTAACAGGTATAGTATTAGCGTGGTTCCTTATTACTGTGAGTCATAGTATGGTTAATAAGTAGTTGTTTGTACGGTTCTAGTAAATGGTTAATGTAGTACACGACACGGTTTTCGGGTGCTCAGCAGCCATCGACGTGGCCTCGCAAATCACGTGATCGTACATTCTGTCCCCAGCTCAGTTTCGGTTTTGCTTACTTGTCTTTCCAATGATAATGGGATTTAGTTAACTGTTCTACTATTCTCCCCACGATTAGAGGATGTTGTTAACTGTTCTTCTACTATCCCCAACACGATAAGGGGTTTTGTTAACTATTCTTATACCATCCTTCCCACCATAAGGGGATGTTGTTAACTATTCTTATACCATCTTCCCCACGATAAGAGGATTTTGTTACTGATGATTGCTAGTACTGCTGACGTTGGTCTTTTGTCACCGTCCGGCCAAGGAGGATATCTTCTTTGGTCCGGCATAACCGATATACCTGACCGATAGGCAGTGCCCGTCCCGGTGTGGCCTCATTAACACTGTTTGCTTTAGTATTATTGGAAAATAGTTCAATCTAGAGGTGGTTCTGCTTTGTGGGAAGGGGGTGGTGGTGGTGAAAGGGGCTGAATGGAGGCGAGGAATACAGCCAACCCTTTGGACAAATGCCACATCCCAGGAGAAGCAAGTGCCTGGAGACCGATGCCTGATGCCTCACGAGAGAGAGAGAGAGAAAGATGAGGATGAGTGCACATGTCTGAGTTGCAGAGGATCTGTGACGGCGAGACGACTGCGACCTTTCCGTGTGTGCGGAGAGCATGTTTCTTGCCAGTCCTGTTGTCGCTCAAGTGATTGCCGCAATCGATATGTATTGTTTGAATTGCTTTTAGCGGTAGATCACAAGAGCAAACATCTCATTTCCCATCCTCTGTAGTACCATACAAAATGCGGAGAAATGCGTAGCAATGCGTAGCGACAAAGAAATATGTAGTGAACTCAGTTGTTAAAGAATCATTCAATCCAAACAATGTCCGTTGCCTCAGAAAGATTGAATACAATCACCAGCCAGCCGTGGAAGAGATGTGGGGGACTGGTGGTGGGGATATCGACATCTTTTAAAAAAATGCTGAGCATATGTTGCTGTGGGCACAGCTGTCATTCGATTGAAACCAACTGTTTTGGTACCTTTCGTAGAGGGCGAGTAGATTTATCTGAGGCCGAGGAAAAAAAGGTTGAAATGACAAATGGAATTAAATTGCGATTTCGATTTAGAGATTAATCTGAGATATTCCTTACGCCAACAGATCTTACATAAAGGATACCCGTTTAAGATGGCAAAATACTTAAGCTATCATCAGCTGATTTTTTATCATTACAACTAAACATCGTCTGAAATACGCTCAGTTGTGAAATACACACCTACCCGTCGTTAAACACATACCCGTCCCAAAATAGCCAGTGCTACACGCGCTCCCGCTGTGACACACGTACCCGTAAAAACCTTGCACGTGACCTGTTGGCGGGCCACGGTCATAGCTCCGACCACGTTCTAGTGGCTGTCAAGCACCGTGCATTAGTTGTAATGCCTACAGTTTGATTCTCCCTTAAAAATTGATTTTCCCTTTAGAGTAGAAATGGTTTATAGATTTCTCCATTCTACAAGATGGGACTTGGAAGCAGCGTGCAGGTGGAGGTGAAGCCGATAAGTGGCGTTAAAGGATCAGCCGCTTCATGCGAGCGCGCTGCCGCTGCCACGGGGGTCAAGCAGCCCCTCCCCAACCACCCCTAACCATCCCCTCCGCATTTCTTGAGAACACGCAGCCATGCCTGCTGACAAGTTGTGAACTTCCTGCCTGGTATGTAAGGGACAAATGTACTGCAGTCGGGGAAGCATTACGCAGCGCAAGAGAAAGTTAACTGGCTTTTCTTGTTGAGTTCTGACAACACGCAAGAAGATTGCCTTGCCCATTTGACGAATGAACTAAGATGGGCAAAAACCAGGGGCTGCCACCCCTCCACCCCCCACCAACCAACCAACCTCTTTCATTATATTCCCTTTCACCGAGAAATTACTGGTTATGTCGCGGAAATGCTGTAGACAAGGTCATTAGGCTAAAAGTATTCATTGTTTTACTTCCTCCTCACCCTGGACGCGACATTTGGAGAGGCGGGGGTTTCCTCCCGTTTTGTGTGGATGTGTAGAGGAGGTAGCCCTGCTTTATCCCTGGAGCCGTAGTTATGAAGCCAGGGTTAGTCTGCCCTGGGGGGGAATGTGGGGAACTCAGGGACAAGCGTTTCGTTTTCCCGAGTCATAAAGCGGTATCTGGACTCCGCAGATGTTGTTTTACCACAGGACCCGTAGTTATAAAGCGGAGGCAAAAAAAAAAAAAAAAAAAATTCTAGGGTTAAGAAACATGAAGTAGTGACCGCGGGGTCTGGACATCGCTTTATAACTTCGGACGCACGACACTTGTCCTTGAGTTTCTTATTTTGCCCTGGGAAACCACTGACTCACATTTTCAGAACCACTGCCTGTAAATGGTAGGCACTGCCCGGACATGTAGTATCACGGATGTGTACAAGTTCCTGGTGGTACCAGTTGCGTGCGGAGGCTGAATAACCCAGAAAATCCCAGCAAGCATGTCGCGCACCGTCCATTGCCGCCTGCTTTGCTAATTCCTGTACTTTGTCATCAAGTGCGTGAGCTACATTCTGACACAGGAACAATTTATATGGAATGTATTTAAAAATAACATAATAAAGCCTTATGATACACCAACACACAATGTAAAACTGGTCTTGGTTTACAAAAGTGACTAGTGTATCCTCAATTACAATTTTTCAATGTGTGATGATTTATTGACAGTATTACTGTTTATGCAAAAGGCGCATTCACACTAATGATAAAAACACACAATCCTCATCAGCCTTTCCATCAGTCCTGTAAATTAACATATAAGAATAGGCATGCATCCCCTCTTTCTCGTGTTTTCCTCAAAATACGATCTAGAAAAATTTGCAGTAAATAAAAGATGAGAAACCGACACTCACTGTATCTCTATTACATGTAAGCCAAAATACATTTAGCTCTCTAGTTGGTAAAGTTAATACTCCCACCCTCCATCTTCCACCCCTACCCTTAAGCCATCCCGACCACTATATTACTCTAAACTCTAACCTCCACCCATCTATTTCCTCGGTTCCCTGTAGTCTCTCACTCTCTCACGCACACACAGACACACCAGAGACACACAAGAGGCAAGCACAGAGCGGTGGTAGTGACAACAGAATGGCGCAGCGACGTGGCCTTCCTGTGTATGTATGCCACCCCTCATAAATATAGATGTAGATGGACAGAGATTAGTTTCCTTTACGATGGTCAGTGTCGCCATTCTCTTGTGTTTGTGAACTCTCTTGTAGAAAAGATGTCCAACCCGTAGTTTTGTTGTTGTTGTTGTTTCACTGGAACCCATATGGAGGCTGAAGTGCCAAGACTGTTGCTGTTCCGGGGGAGAGGGTGGTGTCGTTTGGGGATGTAGGTCACTGAGGTCTCTAGGGCAACAGGCAGCTGAACGGCGCCCTCCGCCAAGGTCTGCAAGGCAACGAGCTGTTGTACAGGCGTACAGACCGTTAGGTCACACAACCGTCAGACGTCACGTGTTCTGCTGTGAAGTTCATCTCAGACTAAGTTTGATGGCGTGATCGTGCAGTGTTTTTTTTTTTTCTTCCACAGTTTGTAAACCTTCGCGAGTTCTCTCTCCAGCGCTTTCAAGTTGTTAAATTGGCATGTGTTTACACTTGTATACACCAAAAGTTGTTCTCATACATGTATACACCAAGTATACAAGTGTTTTCTCTCATACGTGACTTGTAGATACCAAATGTTTTCCCTCATACGTGACACATACAAGATACTGAGACTAGACACGATTTTACATGCACTCTATCTGTGTTTTCATTAGGAGTGTCACATGTGTATGTTAAACTGTGTCGCTGACATTTTAATAATGAAATAATTAGCTAGCTTTCACATGTTTGAGGTGTTAACGTTTTACGGGATGTTTTTTAATGTCCGCACGTCTCCCCGCCATGGGAAACGCTGCGGCTATGTAGACACTACCATTACTTTTACACAGGGTATAAACACTGTAATTACGTGCGACTTTAATACAGGATATGGACCATTACTTTTACACAAGGTATAAACACTGTAACTGTGTGCGACTTTTATACAGACTATGTAGACAGTACCATTACTTTTACACAAGGTATAAACACTGTAACTGTGTGCGACTTTTATACAGACTATGTAGACAGTACCATTACTTTTACACAAGGTATAAACACTGTAACTGTGTGCGACTTTTATACAGACTATGTAGACACTACCATTACTTTTACACAAGGTATAAACACTGTAACTGTGTGCGACTTTTATACAGACTATGTAGACACTACCATTACTTTTACACAAGGTATAAACACTGTAACTACGTGCGACTATTATACAGACTATGTAGACACTACCATTACTTTTACACAGGGTATAAACACTGTAACTGTGTGCGACTTTTATACAGACTATGTAGACACTACCATTACTTTTACACAGGGTATAAACACTGTAACTACGTGCGACTTTAATACAGGCTATGGACCATTACTTTAACACAAGGTATAAACACTGTAACTGTGTGCGACTTTTATACAGACTATGTAGACACTACCATTACTTTTACACAAGGTATAAACACTGTAACTACGTGTGACTTTTATACAGACTATGTAGACACTACCATTACTTTTACACAAGCTATAAACACTGTAACTGTGTGCGACTTTTACCTAGGTTAAACATATCCTTGATTACTTACTACTTTTCCACATGACACAAACACATACTGTAACTACATGCGATTTTTTTTTTACACAGGCTATATATATATATAGATAATATGCGATTTTTACACAGGTTATATATATATATAGATAATATGCGACTTTCACACAGGTTATATATACATTTATAATATATATTATTGTAACTATATGTGACTTTTACACGTTATATAGATATTGTGATTTGAGGTTTACACAGACTTGGCACACTGTGACTACATGTGACGTGTACACAGACGGAAGTAATGCGACTACTTGCGTGACTTGTTGTTGTGCAGGACAAGGTGTAGGGACGAAGTGCTGGTCATGTGACTATAATGCCACCAGTTGTCGGGACCCCCCAGGCGTACGCTATATCCCAGACGTCGCCACAGACAACGACTTCTGCAAGAAACTGAGAAATGTCACCTACATGCGTAAGTCAGTTGTTATGTATGTGAAAGCAGGCCCACGTTTCAGTACCCCCACCCCCCACCCCGGAATCCTTATAACGATTTAAAATTAATTTTTTACATTTTAGCACACTGCTACTCTTACTTGTTCATATTACTGTACTCATAAAGTTCAACATCTCTGTCCTTACCTGTTCATATTAGTGTACTCATATAGTTCAACACCTTTTTCTTGCTTGTTCACACGAGTGTGCTCATGAGCTTCCAGACCGTTGTTCTTACCTACGCATGCTGACGTTTGTCGTGCAGTTCGTGACCTTTGCCACGCCTACCCGGACGGCTACCATGTTTTGTGCGAGAGAGGAGATCACAGCGAGATTTCCTGCAAGGACTCCGCAACCTGCCGAGTGGAGCCTGCTTTCCAGACTGGGGGCAACCCAGCGCACCGCCCGTTTCTGTCCCCCGCTCTCTATCTTGTCACTGCCGCCATCGCTTTGACCATAAGCGGCCTGTTGTCCACGGGTACCAGGGTGTCGGCTGCAGCACGTGTTTGACGCCTGACTATCCAACACGTGCTCGACGCCTGACTCTATCCAGCACGTGTTTCACGCTTGAGTCTATCCAACACGTGCTTGAGAATGCGAGGTTACTGAGCCATGTCCGTGCATGAAAAGAATATGTCATCAAAGACTGGACTATGCTGTCTTCAGAAACAGGGCGGCTCAGTGAAAGGAGCTCTCTTTTACTGAAAAACGTTTTGAGTTGTCCGGAGTGTGGCGCGCTGACTCAGCGTAACCAGGAGCGGAGGGGACTCACACGGGCCACAAGAAAGCGGATCAGACAGGTTGTGTATGAATGTGTGGTGGTGGTGTTGAGCGGAGGGAGCGGAGCTGGACGTGCGCTGTGCGCACTACTTTGTACGTCTGCTGCCCACCGTGTCCACCGCAGGGTGAGGGTGCCATACCAGGACCCAGCATAATTCCTTCCCACTGTCTCCAGCAGCTGGTGGCGTGGATCCCTGTCGGCCACATCATTGACCTTGCCTTTCTATCAAGTAATCCACCAGGGTTCATTCCACATTTGTCGAGAGGGAGATTGAAAGTAACACTTGCCGAACTTTATGACTGGTCAAATTTTGCGCTTATTGGTTTAGATATATCCTGGTGAGGGACTTCCCGGTTTTCACGTGCACTTTTACTGAATTTGGACGTTAGTTGTTTTGTGCTGTCGTACAGCAGTTCGTACAGGCAGTGGTTGTCATGATTTGTGAGGACAGTCACACAGGACTTTGCAGTGGGCGTTCAGGACATCTGATAAAGAGTTAACCGTCTTCCCCACCACCCCCGCTACGTGAACACTGTTTACTGCCGTGTGCAGTTTTTCTAGTCAGACTTCTGTTTCTCGGAAGAAACACCCCAACCTCAGAGGGTTGACCCTCTTTGCATAGATCATTCCAGAACAGCACAAATGTCATCGGCGTAGCACAAGGCTTCCGAGGGGAAAAAACTGAATATGGTGTCCGTTAACTAGTGTTTGTTTTGCCCCTTTCCCCAACGGCTGACATATCTTCTGGTCAATCGTTGAACTTTTATTCAGATGAAATCAATACCCTTCATTTTTAGCTTTCGACTTTCCACCGGTAAGGAGCAGATCCTGAATCCCATCCAAGTCAGAGAAGTCAGTTTGTTTCAAATAGTTTATTTCAGTGTGTGTGTGTGTGTGGGTGTGTTTTGGTCGACTCAGCTCGCGTCTTTCAGCAGACATCCACGTATTTCTCTCATCTGACATCGCCATCATATCCGCGAAAGGTGCACGCCACTGGACGACCACTTTTGCTGACATCAGCATGAAAGTTTCCTTCACCTTTGCTTTTCTTTGTCAGTCAATTCCACTTATGGACTTCTTGCCCTTTTCGAGTGGTTCATGTTACTCCGCGACTTTGGCGCCTCTGCTCGTCACACAGTTCCATAAAGCTCGCTGTGCACTGGTCCAGTTTTTTGCTGCTTTTTTATATTTTTAAGCACGATGTAGAAAATGTTGGGGAAGAAGATTCGCACTGAAACTGTGTGAAGCGACTAATGTGAAGCAGTCAGCTATCTGTCAGCAGTGTACCCGAGTGTTCCGTGCTAGCCATGCAGCTAGCGTCTAGCACCCGGCCGACCTTTTGAAAGAGGAGTGGTCGGCCTCGTGGTTTCTGGAGACCTCGGGGCTTAATTCTCGCCATCATAAATCTTGGCCAAGAAAGCGGCTTTTGTACGGGTACGAGGGCGTCCTAAGGTCTTGTCGGCAGGTAATGTTTGGAGTGGATACTTGTGTAGCCGGTCCTATGCCCACCCCCCTCTTTTTTTTTTTTTGGCATCTGGACTTGGGGAAAGATAACGTCCAATTTAAGGAGTTGAATGTCCGGGTAGTTTAGTCCGTGACTTCCAAACAACAGGGTTTTAAACTCTGACGGCGCTGTACGAGTTATGCCATCATGTGTTCAGGGTATTCTTCCACCCCATCTCTCCACCTACCCAATCTTTGCAACGCGTTGTTGACAGTCGTCGCTTTATCATTCTCTTTTGTTATCAGTTTCCGCCCGGTTCATTGTGTTCAAAAGTTTGGTTAAAAGCAATAATTTTGTCGTCGCCTGTCATGTTAAAATGACATTTTGTTCTCCCCGTTTATGTTACAATGGCATTTTGTTGTCCCCCTTGAAATGACATTTTGTCAGCAATCGCTGCACGCGCCTTTAGATGCTTTGTTTACAATGATTGTTTTTTCCGCTCAGGTTGACTCTACTGTTTTGACAGCTTTACTGTGGGAAGTATTTTTGGTGACGTTATTCTTCAACCGACCAATGCAGTTGTTTTCTTGTTGCCATGGTTACACATGCAACTCCAGTCACACCCTACCCTTGCGAGTCGGTGTGTGTGTGTGTGTGAGAGAGAGAGAGAGCATGGTGTGTGAAAGGTAAAATCGAACTATCTTGTACCTGCCCTGATGAACCAGGCGCCCACACTGTTGGGTAGACAGAAGTCACCAAAACTCGAACCACCTGCCTCCAGAGTAGAGCGCATGTCCAAGCCTGGGACAGTTTTTAAGCAGAGAATTTGAAATTTGTGGAATGCTGAGAGTGGCTTATTTTGCAATAATACATTTCATCTCTCCAGTCATGCCACTGTTGCATATTTGCAATGACATTGTATATTTGTAGTCATACTGTTTGGGTATGTTTGCCGATTTTTTTTTCTTTTAGTCACTCCGTTTAATCCTTTGTTTCTGTTTTTCAGTCCAACAGTATTATTATTATTCAGTTGCAGATTTTCCACCACATTATTCTCAGGCATACGCAATTTTGTTATGACATTATCAAAGGGGCATTATTATCATGCCATGCATTTCTGTAGTCTGTAGTGGATATCAATGAACCTGCCATTCCAGAAATAGCACGAGCCGTACATGTCTCCAGTCGTTATCTTGCACGTGCCGTCTGCTGTACAGCTAAAATAAACATACCGATCAAACCCTTTGTGACCGCCCAACCTGTGCCAGGACTAGCGGAGTCCATGTAGCATTACCGCGTCCCACCTGCACAGGACTAGTCTGGCCTTCCATTTTTAAACTGTTGAAGAAACTTGTCGAGTAAGCGGGTCAGACAGAAAATAACCGTCTAACACACGGTGTAACATAACCATGATGAATTGGGAGGAGGAAGAACAGTCTGGTGCCTGGCTAGTCGCAGTTCTAGAGTACGTGTGTATTATGGGAAAGGAAATAACAGCTTGTATATCAGCTGAAGGTGTCGTGTGATACGTCAGCTGACCCGCATGATGCCAGAACTATTGGCAGGCAGCGAGGGGTGGGTTTGTTTAAGAGGGAGGGAGGCAGGTTAAGACAAGCATCATAACAATGGCACTTAACCGTAATTGTCGATGCGTGCTGGCAGATCGTGACTGGTATGCACCAAGCTGTGACCTTGATAGCTACGCATGCGCGTGTAAAAGCTAATTTCCCTTCTGTTTATGTGCTTTCCACGAATGTATAACGCTTCTAATCCACGAACTTCCTTGGATAACATGACCTGCTTTGGTTATTGACGAAAGAAAAGAAAAGAAAAAAAAAAGTTTCCAATATGTGACATGGCTGCTCTCTTTCTTGTTTGAGGAGAAGGCGGGAGGGATTACTACTCCGCTTCCCTGCCCACCCCGTTGTTAGAGGGGTGGGTGGTGTTGTACGCACCAGGCAGTATTATCGCTTGTCATGCCTGCTTCCATTTTGCTGCACATTACTCGTGGTATTGTTGCCGGCATGGCCCCTGTCGTCTGCCATCACCCTGCAGCTCGCGTTGACATGGCTGCTGTTCATACCAACACAGCGCCGGCCGTCCAACCACGGACCTTCATCTACTGGATGAGTGTCTCTCATTCGTTGCCTCTTTGCGCTATCATAGGAGTGACCAATTGTAACAAACCCTACAAACGTTAGGTTTTCACTTCCGTTTCCGATTTCAAAATGGCGGGTTTTCCTAACGTCGAAGAAATTTTAGAAGTAATTGAGCTTTTCTGTCATAAGAACCTTGTTAAAGAAGACTGATTGCAAAATCAACAGTAGTATTTTCTGTAAAATGTAGTTTGGTTGTTTATAGAAAACGCATGTGGGTTTATCGTTGATTTTATCATATAAAAACATCGTCACAACAGATGCTATTGACTTGCTCTACCACTATTTTTTTTTAAAAAGCATTGTTTTTTATTTTTGGAAACAATTATATAGATTATTCTGTTACAAAAAGCCTATACTTTAAGAATTAATTTAATAAATGCCACAGATGAAGGTCCGTGGTAGCACTGAGTTCACTAGCAGACGACAATAGGGAAGTCCCCCGTTGCTAAAGGTCGGTTGGTATTGTAAGCTATGATGGCGACGAGGATATATGTTTACTTTTTGTTGAGGATAATGACATCTCGCTTTATTGGTATGACATAAAACAATGCAACAATTTGCACCTGTCCATTTTTTTGAATCCATTTATGTCTGCAAACCACTGACCTTTATTAAAATTAAATGAAGGTCCGTGTCTCTTCGCAACAGCAAACCGGAACCGGAAACACGGGCTCGCTGATAAAGAAAGCCGAGACTTACACCGGATATAAACCTGAGACACTTATCCAGTAGATGAAGGTCCGTGGTCCAACCAATCGCGTGCGACCAACACCGTGCGCATGTCAGCGCCAAGATTTGTATACCGGTTACCGTCACTTCCGCTTATTAAATATTTGCTTTTCTCCCTTTGTATCTAATCTTTTTTGGGAAGAAATTCGAAATGAAAAAAAACCCAAAGGAACTGTAGTGGAGCAACATGGAGGTTTTTTTTTACAAGGCAACCAACCAAAAACAATCGATTTGCATAATACATTTAAAGAATTGGTGTTATGAGATCCATTACTGGAATCCGAAAATCCCGATTGTGGGGTACATTTAGCGATGTTGACAATATATTCGCACCTTTTTTTTTTACGTTTTTTCTCACATGTTTTCTCTGAAGATATGTGTTTTATTTTTTATAATTCCTTTTCAGTATACTGTCTCAGACCTATTGGTCAGGTTTTGAAGATGTACAATTACATGTTTGAGTTCAAATTACTGTGCAATGAGAGTCCAATCTCTTCTTTGTTGCAGCGACTACCGCTGCAAATATGGCTACTGAATGACAAAACATGGCGTATCTTGGTGTCTTAAGTTTAGCTTTCCACACACGCAACAGTTTGGCGATTTTAATTTTTGATATATTAACACAATTTACCAAAGTGACCTTACTAATGGAGTGTTTTCTTGTCATGATTTCCTACTTGCACAATTCAACTTTTAGCAGAAATGTTTCCCAGTCATTTTGTAAAGAATTTTTTTTTTTTACTCGAAACTTACCTACATGTCTTACCTATATGTTTTTATGTTTGAAATCTGATTGTCACGTTCCATTAGTCTTTGAAGCCTCTTTTTTGACATCTGTTGAGAAAGTGTTCTGTGTATGCACGTTGACGATAACATATGCTGACTGTGACAAGTGCCCCGTGTGTGTACGTTGACGACTGTGACAAGTGCCCCGTGTGTGTACGTTGACGACTGTGACAAGTGCCCCGTGTGTGTACGTTGACGACTGTGATAAGTGCCCCGTGTATGTACGTTGACGACTGTGACAAGTGCCCCGTGTGTGTACGTTGACGACTGTGACAAGTGGCGCTCGTGGCTTTGACTGCTTCCTACTAGTGAGCGGTCGATCGTGTGTGAACCTGGAGCGGCGAGTGAGTGAGAGAGAGAAAGAGAGAGGCTGGGGAAGGAGAGACAGCATGTCAGAGAGTGTGAGCATGATTCCGATGTGGGAGAACATCGACCAGTTTCACGTGGCGCTCTTCATGAGTTTCTTACAAATACAACAAATGCAACACAGTCTAAGTATCTCCTTACAAAGGAAACTCACGAGAGAAGTCTCATGTAACAAGAAACGCATTTTGCTGTGAGAAATGTTCCTTGAAATGGAAATATGAGAATGCAGAGTGCTGTCCGTAGTAATAATAATCATAAATGAAGGATTTGTATAGCACATACTCGCAAGGAGCATGCTCTTAGCGCTTAAAACAAGAATGAGACGCGGGCAACATACGAGGGGCGGAAGAATAAACAATACTGACGACGCGTAGAAGACAAATATAGAAAACGCTAAGAGGAACCAAGTAACAAGAACTGAGAATATCGTGATTCTGTAGAAGAAAACGAGTAGGAAAGGAGCAAAAAGCGGAAAAGGGGGAAGGATGAAAAAGGACATCAACATTGTGTAGACTGTGTTAGGAGTAATGCTCCAGGAAGAGGTGCGTTTTCAGTGCACATTTAAAGGATTCAGTTGTAGGAAGGTGGCGGATATGGAAAGGAAGAGAGTTCCATTGTTTTGCTGTACAGTAACTAAAAATCCTGTGACCATATGTTTTTGTTCTGGTGACAGGAACAGTTAGAATACGGTCATCAGACGAAGAGTGGAGTTGTCTAGCTGGGATGTAAGGGAAGAGAAGTTCAGAGAAATAGGACAGGAGCCTGCAAAGACATTAAAATACAGCACTGAGATTTTGTACTGGATGCGAGAACGGACGGGTAGCCAGTGTAGAGAACGAAGGAGAAGAGTGACATGGTCCCTTTTCATTGCTCTAAAAACCAGACGTGTGGTTGAGTTCTGTACTTTCTGGAGTTTGTGAAGAAGGTATACGGGGCAGCCGGCAAGCAAGGAGCTGCAGTAATCAAGCGGAGAAAGAACAAACGCACAGACAAGAGAGTTGGTAGCGCGTGTAGAGAGAAAATGACGGATGGCAGTGATCTTAAGTAGCTCACAATAGACAGACAGCTGTAACCTGTCTATCATAATAGGCGGACTGACAGACAGCCGTAACTTGTATATCGAGGGTCATGTCTGCATCAACAATAAATCCCAGATTCCTGACGGATGATATAAATAAAGGTGATGTTGGTTTCGCCCACCTTGGTGTGATTGGGCAAACTGACAAGCGAAGGTTGATTTCTTCTATAACATAGGAGGCCTCCGTTTTATCATCGTTTAGTTTTAGCTTGTATTCTTATCATCCTGTCCGTGACGCCGCTAATACACAATAATGATTGTAAGTGGTTCAGCGTGTCTAATATTATGCTGGCTATAAGGAGTGTATTGAGGTGGGGGATTCCCCGAAAAATCTATTCAGCTAGCTTACACTAGCTTTTCACAAATAGCCAGCGACACAGCCCGCGGCCACACACACTCACAGCTGTGAACGCTTTGCGCCTGGCAGGCTGGCAAGATGAACAGCGAACAACAAAGCTCACCAAAAAGCTCGTCGAAAAGCAACAGCATCAGCAAGATGAGCATTGCACGGCAAGAAAATTGTCGTTGTGTGCAGATGACTTGCAGCCTTTAGTTGTGACCCCTGTAGATGGGATGTAGCTCACTAAAACTTGCCTCGTGGTTTGTACACAACACGTTGTTTGCAGGACACGTGAGGACACCACAGATGTGTCACGCATCACGAGGAGGTCACATGACCCGCCCGAAGGGAGCAACAGGACTCCGGAAAGGTTTTTGCATCTCGTGCTCTTGCGTAATGACACATTACTGATGGAACGTGCTAACTGGCAACCTACGTCCTGCCTGACATGACACTGACATGGTGGCAGGTGGTTAAGACTAAACACACTGTCACACTCTGCACGTGTCTGTGTGCATGCGCATGCTTGCGTCTGCCCTACAAAGTCACGAAACAGCGACCGCAACAGTCTGTCGCCATGCTAGAATGCCTTCTGAGATGGCACGGGCTGGAAATATGGCAGACGGGCTGGACATATGGCAGGCTAAGTGCGCCACTACTGATATATTTCATAACAGAGAACTCTCACTGATATATTCTATGTTCCCAATGAAACTAACTGCACTGGAGAGGTAAGTAAGTGCGAGGGGGAAAAAGGTTTTTTTTTTTCTTCCTTATTATCTAAGGGGAGACAACCAGCTAAGAGCAAACTATGTCCGGTAACGGAGTTGTCGTTACTAAACGTAGCTGCGGCTTTACAGAATAAGCTTTAAAAGGGTAAGGAGGAGAGAAGGCGGGGAAGGGGAATTGCACGTGCTCATCCACGTACAGAGTGATAAATAAAAAAAAATATTTTGTCGTAGCTGGCGAGTAAGGCGTGGCTATGTCCAGTTCATCATTCTGCCTTCTTGTCACCAATGTGCTAGGCTGGGTCACCAGTTTAGTTTAATATAACCAATAGAATGAATAGATGATGCTGCTGATATGCGAAGGTCAGATCACACAACAAAATAAAACGAGAATAATGGGCTGTTCATTGCTAAGTGTCGAACTTAGTGCATTTGTATTTCAGCCGACGACCTAACGCTCAGGGAGTGATGCTATCTCTCAACATCTGGGTTAACATCCTTTCGAGTTGCACACCTACAAACATCACCAGGAATAGAAAGCAGTTACACTCATGACGTCACGTTTGTCCACAGATACCAGATGAATGTGAGATCACAGCTGTGCCATGGGTGGATGATTTGGCAATCCTGACCTCTATGTTGCTGAACAGTTTCCGTTCTTTGTGGTTTGTAGGCGTGTCTCTCTTGAACAATGAGATTGATATTCACCAGAGTTTTTCCAGTCTCCGAGCTGCACCCATTCATTGTCATTAGGAATTGCACCCACTAACTGTGCAGAGCAAGTGTTATTTATTTGTCCCCAAGCTGTTAGCGATAATGTCTTTTCAGCAATGAATGCAGTGAAAAGGGGTTGTGCTTGTTAATTCTGCATCAAAAGTCTGGAACATTCCAGAAAAATGTTATTCAACTGGTTGTCACGAATAGTTCTTGATACAAGCTACATATGGCCTGTTTCTGGCAAAGACCAATCTGTGGTAACAGGCAGCGGGAATAGCTACTTAAATCCTCACAGTCCACGAGGTGATAAACAAACACAGGTACAGCATCTTCTTCATGTCATCAGCGTGGTACCGAGCACAGAAGCGAGGACTAGTTAGTCAACAAAGAACGTGAGATAAAAAAAAGTTTTCTGTACGCAAACAAGGAAAATGCTATTCGGCATGTTAAGAGACAAACCTTAACTTATCCCTTGTAACCACACCCTCGCTAAAAGCCTGCACTTTCGTTTTTGGACTTTATAAAATGTCAGTTCAGGGTGTTGAGTGTTTGCTGTCTTCTCAGAATGACCTTAATTAACGCAGACATTGTCCTTTGCACGAGATGTTTATGAACAGGCACGCACCAGAAATCAAATCTTTCGCAGTTCGTCACCTGCCGGTCACGCTCTTGTTCGACAAAAAAAACAAAAAAACAAAAAAAAAACAAGGAACAAGAAAGGTCAAAAAGCCTTTTTTTCGAATACGGAAGCGTACCATGTGTCTCTTACTATGGTTGCCAGGGCGACAGGCAGGCGACAGGTCAGGAGGAGCAGCACCAGCCACGCCTGCCTCCGGAGCGCGAGAAGATGCTGGACCTCCGGTCCCCATTGGCCTCGCCTGGCTTGTCGTCTTTGTGCCGCTTGCGGATCTCGTCGATGAGGTGGTAGAAGACGTTGTCGACGTTGGTCAGTGTCTTGGCGCTGGTCTCGATGAGTGGCATGCCCATGTCGTGAGCGTAGCTGGCCGCGAGTGAGTAGGGCACGGCGCGCTGCTCGCCCAGGTCGCTCTTGTTGCCGACCATGATCATGGGCTGGTTGTCCGCCGTGAATTGGTGCGCCTGCGCCAGGTGAAACTGGATGTTGTCGAACGTCTTGACCTGTGTGACGTCATACACCAGCACCACGCCGTGGGCACCCCGGAAGTAGCAGCTGGTGACCGCCCGGAACCGCTCCTGACCGGCGGTGTCCCAGATCTGTACCCGGCATCGTTCATTGTCCACTACGATGTCCTTGAGGCCGAAGTCCACGCCAATGGTGGGCGGGTAGTGATCCGGGGCTCCCTGGTCCACGAACTTGCGGATGATGGTAGTCTTGCCCACCTGCGAATCGCCGATGACCGTCACTTTGTAGATAGCATCGTACTGTGGAACTTTGGGATATTCCGCCATTAACGATCGCTCTGCAACAACGAAACCGTTTGCATCGTTTACATTGCAGTATTTCACTTAAGCATCGCTTAACACATCCTCCGTAGCAAGGGCACTTCCCCCCCCTCGACAGGTAAAGTATGTAAGGTGAGTACACGTGAGTTGTTATGTCAAAATATAAAGATGACGCCAAACCTGAGGAAATAACATGTTTACGTGTGTGTTATCCCCTGAGTAATGTATCAAACAGTTCGAGTGGAGGGCGGGTGGGCTATCCCCAGGGGTATGATGTTTCAAACACAGTAGTAATAAGCTCCAGTGGAGGGTGGGTGTGCTATCCCCAGAGCTACATGTCAAACACAGTAGTAATAAGTACGAGGGGAGGGAAGAGTGTGCTACCCCCAGAGTTACATTTAAAAAACAGTAGTAATTAGGAAGGGAGGAGGATACTGGGTGCGTGTGCTCATCCAGTGGCATCCCTTGTTTTGTGTGTGTGTGTGAGAGAGAGAGTGTGTGTGTGTGTGTACGTGCGTGCGTGCGTGCTCGTTCGAAGTTACTGGAAGATCGCAGGACACTTCTCGGCACTTGATAAACAGCCGATACGACTTTTCTTAACGCCAAGGGACTTTTCTTGAGACTGAGACTTGAACCAGTCCTTACTCAGGAAAAAAATCGGACCGCTTGGGTTAGAGAAGCTTGATGCAAAAGGGCCAGTTAGTGACAACGGACCGTCAGGACGTGCAGCTGTCGCCATGAAACTCCAAGCGACCAGAACCTAGGCTACATGCGAGAGGAAGTTCAACCCCAAGGCCGGCAGATGGGGATGTCGTTGTCAAAGGAGATGAGAACGTCTGTGTATCCGCCCGCACCCCAGGGCACCGGAGTCGGGAGGTAGTCACCTCCAGGTGGTGTTCGCTCGGCTACTGTATGTAACGTTCTTTATTGGTGCGTAGCACTGTGTACTGTATCAGGACTTCCCTAATGTTTTGAATAATTTTTATGCACGGTTTGAGAAGCATGATTTGTCTGGCAAGGTCCGGGAACTTAGTGGCTTGTTTCTGATAACGAAGTCAAGTCTGTGTGACGGAATTGTTGAAACTGGTTAAGGTTGATAAGGCGCAGGGGCCAGATGGGATGTGTGGGCGTGTCTCGCATGGCTGTGCCTCTCAGTTGGGTGCAGTGTTTCAACATCTCTTTCAGTTCTCTCTTGATTCAGGCCATATTCCATCCCTCTGCAAACTTTCTAACATTGGTCCACTTCCCTATCAACCTAATGATTTTCGGCCAATAGCACTAACCTCCCTTGTAATGAAGACGAGAAAATTATCAAAAATCTTATAATAAAATCTGTAGAGAGCAAACTGGACCCACTGCAATTTGTTTACAAGGTAGGGAGGGGTACTGAAGATGCCCAATCGTTCATTCTGAGTACAATGTATCTGGAAAAGCCAAAGCACACCCAAGACTGCTTTTATATAAGTTCTGCATTCAACACAGCACAACCCTGCTTTCTAATAAATAATAATAAATGAAGATTTGTATAGCGCATATTCACACTCATAGAGTTGAGATTAATTTCTGATTTCAGTCTTGCACATTAATTGATTTTGTGGAAATTGGACTTTTTGACTTGCAGACAGCAAAGGGTTGTTGTAAATGGTTGTTATTCTGATATTGTTACTACAAACACTGGATCTCTTGTCTGTCACCCCTGTTGTCATGTACA